>CABFWO010007862.1:2500-21981 GCA_902155825.1 Timema genevievae | reverse complement strand
CTGCGACTCACCACCCCGCGTCTGCGACTCACCACCCCACGTCTGCGGACGCGAGACGCGAGTCGCGCTGAGGGATACCTTTAGGTGGGAATATAAGGAACACGAGTTAAGCGTGTTTTTTGCAGTTTTTATAATAAAAATCTATTTGTTACCAAAAATAAATAAAATTATTGCTCCAGTAAAAACATAAGATTTTAATTTTCTTCACTTGATAACCTTAACCGTTTTGAATATTTGTCATCAGCATAGCGGCATTAGATGAGATTTTTTTAATAAAGAGGAAAAAAGTCTTAAAATTCCAGGACACCCTCAACAGATATTTGTATTTTTATAATCACTAACCGTTCGGGTTAACCGCTTAGACAGATATTCAAGAACTGTCCAGGTCAACAAGTGAAGACATTTTAACTGTTTCTTCTACTGGAGAATTGTTTGATTTATTTTGATCAAACAAAAATATTTATACATAAAAACTGCAAAATTACTCCCTTAAACTCGTGTTCCCTACACTTCCACCTTGATTACATTAATACTATAGGGATGAGGAAGGTAGAATTTAAAATAAATGTACTCGTACTGCGTGTAGGAAAGTGAGAAACAATCTAGGATACGCCACATCAGTACATGCGACAAGACTCGAAGTTCGAACTCCCAACCTCCCTGTCTCTGGCAAATCAGGTCAGACGAGACTGACGCCTTTTACGTACCAATGTATGTGGCTTAACTTATTTTTCAATTTGTATAAACAAGGTTATGTTATGTAAGTAATGTTGAGTTTACATTAATAAATGTTCACGAGAAACCAACTGATTCAGTTTGTCGGCATTTGCACGTCTAAATGCTTAATAGACTTCGGACCAAATTTGATAAGGTCGCACCAAGTAAACTCTTTTCTATAAGAGGAAAATATCATCTAAAAAAAATATGTATGCATCATTTGTCATCATCATATCAAGCAATTTCGTGAATTTTAAATAGTTTTCTATATTTATAAAAAAAAGTATTGTAATTTTTTGTTTGTCTTTTATTTGCGGTACTTCCTATTTAACGTGCATTTTCTGAAACAACCAATTATATCAGAACACCTCTTATAGAAACATTTAACTCTAGAACACACACATAAAAGGCCCCAGACGTTAATTTTTTTTAAATTTGAGATATTAAACGTGCACATTCTGAACCGATTGACAGCACACAAGAATTTCTATGATCGGAAGCGAAAGTACCGGTCAATTTTGCCGGGAAAGGTATATCACATACCTTCCAGTGCTATTTACATGCCACATGAGACCGACGGCTTTACTTCCCCTCCGAAGAAAGTTGTGCTACGGATTTTCATCGCTCAAGAAAAATCCGTCGACCCCGGTTGGGTTTAAACCCATGAACATCGGATGCTGAGGTGAGAACTTTATCCCAAGATCACCAAGGTCGACAGCCGTTACTTCATTATCGTGAAAGGGGAAACCCACATTTCACCAATGATAAATATTTCAGCCATACCGGAAAACGAACCCGGGACCCTTAGTTTAGTAGACAGACCCCCTGATGAATGAGATAAGGTTTGGACCTTCAAAGTTAATTGGCCTAGAGGAGTGAAGTAGGCTTATTATTTTAACTTGGCCTTTTGGCGTTTCGTCTGTCCGGTGTTTGCAACAACTGCCAAAAAGTGTCGACCAATTTTAACGAAATTAGGCAATGACATTCTTTGAGCCAAGGTTTATATGGTTGTCATTTTCAAGATGGAGGTCATTAAGAAGTGTTTTGTTAAAAATCTCATCCGAAGTTATTTGAGTTAAATTTTTTATAAGCAATTGACTGAGCGTCTCTGACCTTTTTTATATTATTTTGAAAACTATTACGAAACTGACGATTTAAACCACTTGAGCGACGGTTACTCTCTAAGAATTAAATTGAATGTAATATTGACCAAGGCATTAATGTGTTTTTTGTCCAAATGAAATTCAAGTATAAATTTATTTAAAGATAAATCTTGGGACTGTGGTAGGTCTTAACTAAAAACATGGAGGGGGCGAGGTCTACTGTTCACTAGTCTATCAAATTTCTATCCCGAATTTACAACTTAATCTGCTACTCTAGATGGCGTGCTTCAGTCTGGGTATTACTGCCATTGCCATTAACGTCTGTCTCGTCCGGTATTTCTCCAGAGATATTCCCCGAGGCTGTTTCTCATGCATTTAACTTGGTATTACATCAACACGAAAAAAGTGTCACAGTTTTTTTTTCAAACGAAACGATTCAATCATGCTAGAATTTTTTTATAGGTCTAGGAACAGTCATTTATTTTTGATGACCAATGTCATTGTCGTGGTCATTTTGTCAGTCAAAACTCTTTGTACAGACAAAACTAGCGTAACATTTTATTTGTTCGTGCACGTCGTCTTCTTACCCATCCGGCTACCCGAATATTTACACTAATGGGTTAAGTGTGAGGAAGGAAGAGTCGTG
This sequence comes from Timema genevievae, assembly GCA_902155825.1. Lineage (NCBI taxonomy): Eukaryota > Metazoa > Arthropoda > Insecta > Phasmatodea > Timematidae > Timema > Timema genevievae. Next base: position 19,515 of record CABFWO010007862.1, on the reverse strand, counting down.
ATAAAATGTACACGAATTTGCACGTAGGAAAAACTAGAAAGAGATTAGTTTAATATGCCATCAAGAAGAATACATGCTGTACCATATGTTTTAATAAGAGACGAAGCATTTTAAATGATCCCTAAGCTTTTAAAACCCTTCTCGCTTTACTATGACACAGGTGGGCTGGAACGTGTGTTTATCGCTTTTACAGAGCCCGAAGACTAGTCATGAACGCCTTTGGAGTTTTGGCTTAAGTTTTTCAGGTACTCTGATAACCGATGCAATTACATACAAGCTCAGAACGCAGCCACAGTGAGATTAAAATGCACCTTGTTACACACATTTCTACGGTACATCTCGAAATTTGTATTCTCCTGATTGTACGCTGATAAGAGGATCATGGTGTTGGGACAGCACACTCTCTTCACTTACATCGCTTCACAGGAATTCACGCAAACCTTCTGAAGAGGAAAAAGAAATTCGAGTAGAATTTGCAGAAGTTTGTTGAAAAATGGTTCTATTCCATTGCAGGAATAGTAGGAGAGGGTGGGATTAGCTGTTACAGATAGTTATTGTCGTTTTTAAGTAAATAATTTAAAAATGCTCAGATCAGTATTATTTGAAAGCTGCATCCTTTTTGTGCACTTTATATTTGATTTGGGTTTAATAAGTCCTTACAGTGTTATCAACATTGTATTATGTTCATTGATTAATTTTGTAATAACCTTATCTCGGGGGGTGGGGAGGGGGCGGAATTTGATACAACGGTTGGGGTAAGTAGTTAAAAAAACATATTATAGGTATATTTTATAAAACATACTGACATTTTCCTTCAATGGGCTATTGATTCTTAAAGAACTTTAATAAGAAATTATAGTATTGGGCAGAATGTTTTGTAAAAATGAAAGGATAGATGGTTAAATCGACAGTCGGGTGAATGCATCTCGGAGAGTATTTGAATGTGTGTAGAATATTGCAAAGAATGAAGTATCGAAATGGGCAAAGATGGTAGTATATAAAATTATTATTGTTTAAAGGCCCATCGACACAATGAGGTCATTAGGGCCTCGACATATAGAAACACTGGCAGGAAAAACTGTGTGGGTTCTAGAACCCACACACCCACAGAACACTAAGTTCTTTTGATATGTCATCAATATATTCACTACATTCTTTTGTGCATTTAACTATTCAAGTTTTCACTTTATTACCTACTTTTGAATTGAATAGCAAATAAAAAGGTTCTACGTAAACTGCTTACCTGCAATATATTTTCCCCTTCTACATTCGACTTCGAAGACCTTGGGGTTACTTGATATTGGAAAAAATTAAGCATGTCGTAGTACAACAGAATTGGTAAGTAAATATCTTCCGCCGCATCACCTGATTTTTGTGATTGCAATACTTTTTTTGTGTTCCTTTCTTCAGGAAGTTCGAATCGAATAGATTTTTCTTCTTCAAATCAGAAATAGTGGCGCTAGGTTCAATCTCATGGCAGCCGTTCATAAGCTAAATTCTTATTATCTCGATAGATATACTCCTTGAATTTTATCTTCCACAACTCCAGTATGGATTTATAAATGTCAATGAATGTGCTAAAGAAATCTCTGCTCCACGTTCTTACATTCATTTTTATGTATAAACACTACTTGAATGAACAAGAAAAACTGTAAACCACAAAATAAACACTGTGCTTCCCAAGGTAAACACTGATAACAAATGATAAACCCTGAGACTTTCTCCTGTTGGATGGGATGACCAGTCTTGCCAGGTCCACAAGATTGAATTATCGTACAGGCCCCTCAAAATTATCGTATTTTGGGGAAATTTATCGTACAAACCATGAATATCAAATAATAATAGTAATTATTATTATTATTATTTAGTATTAATGGCTATTTCTAGAAATTCCTGTGATAAATACCTGCTGATTTCTCGTCTTATTTGTGCCCTTCTACAATAGGTAGGTATGTGCTGATAGGAAAAAAATGAGAACCACAAGTTTGTGAGTTTGACGGTTCTAAGGAAGGAGTCCATACACGGTCAAACTTACTTGTCATTCTTCAAACTACTTTTCTGTCGGAGGCGGAAAACCTTCAAACCAACCATCCATCAAGCCATCCAACTCACAAATTTCACCCATACACCATCACACTTACTTGTCCAATAGGCTTGAAAAGCCAAGTTTGACAAACATACTTGATCGTGTATGAGGCCCTTTAGGTGTTAAATTTGCTTCTTTTTTGCTATGTAGCCGGCAGTTTTCAATTGAAAAATGTCAAAATTATTGTTATTTGATCGCTGATGAAATTATAGAGGTGTGTATATAAAAAGAATAGCTTAATCAATATGCTTATATTCTTGAATAAACCGTTTCCGAAAAGAAAATTGCAAAACAATAAAAATTCTTGAAGATACCCTTTGTGCTCATGGTTCTGCATTTTCTCGCCAAATGAAAAGGGCCAATCGCCTTAACTCTGATTTGTGGATTTTCATTTTTTTTAATTCATCTTTAAAATGTTGAGCTAATATGTTTTATCAAATTAACTTTTTTGTACATTTATTTAGTGAATGAATTGGAAATTTACAACGCTAGAAGAGAGCTGTAGGTGGGTTGCGTTAATCTGAGGAGATAGTTTGCCCTCAGACTATCTCTGCTTGTTTGATTCAAACGACCCACTCTGATTGTTTATGTTTATCTTGTTAATATTTTGCGCCTTTTGCGTGTTTGGGTAGTTTGAAGGTTGAAAAACTAAATATAGTAATCGGCTTAGCATAGAGCCGGATCTCAGATTGACTATGTCTTCACTAGTGCCAAGATTTCATAAACTATGTGCAGCTGATGTTTAGTTTCTTTTGACATTTTTTATGCTATCTGTACACTTTGTTTTTTAAATTGTTTATTAAAAGTGAGTGATACATTTGATAATAGTTATATACTTATTTTATATCAATTAAAAATCTAGGATCTAAACGCAAGGGGTCGCGACGATCTCAGAGGCAAAAATTAGGGTCGTATTCCGAAAAGGTTGGAAACCATTGACCTAATAAGTGGCGAATTTTTCATCGTCCACTGGATGTAGATATTGATTTTTCATCGTCCACTGGATGTAGATATTGATTTTGCAATCGATATAAAGGCATGTTGTGTTTTGCACAACTTTGTTCACATCGGAGATGACATTGGATAAGAAGACGCCCTAAATTAACTTCCAACATCACATGAGACGTCACAAGATCTCACAAGAAATGCAATACTTTCAATGACTTATCGAGATTTGCTTGCGCAATATTTTCTATTTTATTGGGGAAAGCCAGGTTTCATGGCAAAACAAATAAATTTAACTAACTAGTTTAACCTAGAAATCCATGTGCATATACACTTAAAAATACATAGCTACTTTGTAACTACTTACCAATTTGTTGTTTTTCCTACAAATCCTGTTCTTCTCCTCCTACAAATTTCTGCACTATTTCTTCCAACAAGGTTTGTCTTATATTTTTATCACTATATTGCTTAATACTGCTGTTCCACAGTGCTGGTTGATCATTTCGATCTTCGCCGTACTTTTGGAGTAGTCTGGTATTTTTTTGAAGTCATCCAGAAGTGACAACAAAAATAATTAATCGGAATCATGGTGTTCGCTTTCTTGTCTAGCTTGAAGACTTGATTTTAGAACATTAACCATTTCCAAACCAACGTCATTTTTAGTGCGTGTTTAAATCCAAATATAAATTACAGTAAATATACAGGATCACCTAATTTTAGATCTTATTTGGTTGGTTTGTATTCAAATTACGTGGTAAAAAGGGTTTTTTTAATATATTTTTTTACGTTTAAATTTGTATTACGTTTTTAAATGTTTGTGACTATAGAAATATACTTTTATAAGTTATGTTTGTGACTATAAGAAATATACTTTTATAAGTTATAACAAGCTAGTCCAATCATACAAAACTTACCCTATCAATAATATAAATGTTGAAGGTTCGGTTTCGTTAGTTTCGGTAATATTGACATCAGCATGCTATAGACAGGCTTAAAAACTAGTAAATAATAAATTCCTTTAACTACGTATGTTGAGCATAAGGCCGCAACAAAGTTACGCCATTCAAGTCTTATACTTAGCCCATTCAAGTCTTATACTTAGCCCATTCAAGTCTTATACTTAGCCCATTCAAGTCTTATACTTAGCCCATTCAAGTCTTATACTTAGCCCATTCAAGTCTTATACTTAGCCCATTCAAGTCTTATACTTAGACCATTCAAGTCTTATTCTCAGCCACACTTTTAAATTCGTCCCATGACTTTCCGAGTTTTTTGCCATCTTCATCGACGGTCCTCCGTCAAGCCATTCTCCACCTACCACGACGCCGTCGTCCTGAAGTTTCCATTCCAAAGTTTATCTTGATGTTATCTTGGTCTCTCCGGAGATTGTGGCCAAGATATCGCCACTTGCGCCACCTGATCTTCAGTAGCTACATTTAGATTAATTCTGTACCCATCTCGACAATCCTTTAATATTTGTCAGAATGGCATTTGAATAAAACGTTTTCTGTTCTTTTGAAAACATTTTGTTCAAATGACACGTTTTCAAGAACTTTTGCTATTGATATAGTAAACTAGACCAAACCTATATTCTGAAGCAATATTTTATTTAATTTGACTAAAAAAGTGTTTATAAAAACTGCAAGAATACTTAACTTTACTCGCGTCTCCTTTAACCTCACTTATGAAAGAACTGTAGATTTTTTGGAGAAAAAAGTTATCTTCGCTCTCTTTCTCAGTTAACTGTTGCCAAATCTCCTCACTCTCGGTTATGTTGGAAGGTGGTGTGCTGGGGCTGGAAGGAGCTACTGGCAACCTTGAAACCAGCGTTGCGAAACTTATCTTATATTTAAGGAAAGGTTGACCACACAAAAACGAAAGAATAACAACGCTGTTTCCCAATAGTAATAATGCATTTCCCTCAGCGATGATATCCAGTGTAGTGTAAGTTGCGGATTGTTCGAACTAAGAGTCAGACGCATCATAGCACTAAAAACAAAATTAGTGTATCACACTCTTCTCACGTTACGGTGAGAAAATACGCACAAATTGTACTCTCAAACAAATAATAGAAGACACTAACTCGACCTTGGTAAAGTGGCACAATGTCTTGGTGATAGCTATTGGGGTCATTTGATGAGGACGGCTGAGAGACTGACGCGTTTTCGTCGAGACAGTGTGAAAACAGGAAGTGATATAATGTGGTTCCTGACCTTCAGAGTCTCAGGTCATGGGTTCTTCTCCTCTTGGAAGTGACCGCACCTATTTAGTCTCACTAGATGATCGGACAGTCGGATCTCATTACTCCTGTCCTCATATGACATGTCATTGTATTCCACTGACGTACAACTGTCGAGTAGGCTAAAGAATTAAAGTATTTTTTTTAAATAATTCGTACGCATATTTAATATGCATTTCAAATAAGAGAGGCACAGCAGGGCTGTTGAACCTTTTTTTTGAGAACCCTTCTCAATTTGTCAATCATTTTTGAATAAATCCTTTTCGCGTGTCTAAGGTAATTTTGAACAATAAAGTAGAATATTAGAGTACTTCTATCATCATTATTAACTACAGCAAATATACTAAACATTAATATTGTAAAATAACACTACAAAGGTAGAAAACAAAATAGTATTTTTTACATGAGCGAAACTTACTAGCGGGAGGAAAAGTCAGTGTTTTTTCAGTTTTCATGTCAAAATTTTTTTTTATCAAAACAAATCAAATATTTCTTCAGTAGAAACATTAAGTTTAATTTTAGTCACATGGTGATATTAACAGTTCTTGAATACTCTGTCAATGTGAATTTAAATACAACTTTTTCTCTCCGTTTAAAAAAGTTAATTATCCAATACCACCACGCTCATAATATAAATTCAAGTTATTGTGATATCCCCATGTAGAGAAATTGACCCCATGGCATATTGTTTAATGCACCTGGCTACGAGCTTAGGGGTCCCGGGCTCGATTCCCGCCTGGGACCTTGGACATTTTTCCCGAAAGGGGAACTACCTCAATGATCCCTAGGGTTTGGTTAGTTAGGCTTCAGTTAGGTTTAAGTGATTCCACTGGTTCCACACCCTCATACTTCCCATCCCCATCACCTCATCTTATCGGGGCATGGAAAGATCCTCCTCGAAAAGGATGTACGATTAGTTCATTCGGGCGTCCCCTGGGCAACGGTACATTGGTACTGGTTAATCTTTCACTACTGGGCTATGATTGTTGTAGCCCAGATGTGCAATATTACTACTACCATGTGAATAAAATTAAACTCGATGTTTTTACTAGAACAATATTTTATTTATTTTAGCCAAAAAAGTTTTAAAAAAACCCATACAAAAACACTTGCCTTTTCTCGCGTTCCCTGCATGATCTTACTAACACAACTTTCTTCCTGTCTTAATTACTGTCAGAACACGACTTACAAACTAGCTTAACTATATAATGGACACAACTCTCATTCCATCAGTCGTCAATTTGCTTATGTAAAAGGGGAAAACCAAAATTCAATCTTTTGTTGGTCGTGTCGGGAACAGAACCTGATACCTTTCGCATAGTAGGTAAACGCTCAACCAACTTAGCTAAGGTTTAGAACAAACGATAGCACTGCAAACATCGTGAACGAAAATCACAATTTTCGGTAATACTTTTTATCGGACAAGAATTGAATAATATCAATGCTTTAGTAAGAATATACAGCATTTGTTTTTCACTATTATTTTATGCAATTAAATCGCAAAGAAATTGTAGGCTTATTCTTTACTCTGTTTGGAGCAATTAAAATAAATGCTGGGGTGATCATAATACAATATCAATACTAAGTCATATGGTAAATCAACATTAATTTTAATTTTCGGTGGCCGTATGGTTTAAGGTGTCACTCTCGTGTTAGATTATACTAATATTAATGGGAAGCTCGGGATTCGAATCTTGATCGGGTGTACTGAGGGTGGTTTTTCGTGTTTTCCCACTCTCCTTCCATGCAAATTCACGTACACTTCCTCTAAAATTCAACCTTCCTCATCCCTAACTCATTAGCGTTATTAGTACATATGCGTATCAGCTGAACAGGTAGTAAGACGCGGTGCTAAAGATACATTAATTTCAAATATTATATATGTACCTGCATTGGTGGGCACGCGGACTAAATGCCATGCTCATTTAGACTGATTTGCCTCCCATAGGGAGGTTGGGCTGAGTCTACTGAGACTGTTTTTCCCTAAATGGTTTCTTGCTCTAACTCCACGCGCATACGAAATCATTTCCTCTAAATTTTTTCCTCCTCACTGTTAAATTGTGGATTTCCCAGACAACAAAGTTTAAAGTGCAGAAGGGCCCATACAAGTTCTACTTTAACGTATTCATACGCTAGGTTATGGGATCTGCAGCATGTTATTTTTGATAGATGTTATCAATTTTGGTTGTAAAAAAAGTATTTCCTAAAATACCTTTATGAAAATTTGGCTGTATATTTTAATTAATAACTAATAAACCCCTACCTGCTTCGGTGGCCGCATGATCTAAGGCGCTACTCTCGCAGTAGACTAGATTGCCGATCACGGGGAGCTTCAGGTTCGAATCTCGGTCTGGTGTACTGAGGGTGGTTTTTCCACTCTACCTCCACTCAAATTCGGATGAATTTGCTCTAAATATAACCTTCCTCGTCCCTAAATTCACTATTGCAATGAGTACATAAGCGTATATCAAGAAAAAAATAATCACTACAATACCACGTGACCATCAGTTGGACCAGAAGCCGCTTACGAATCGCGTCAACTAATTGCCACGCCAGCGATCGTTTATTGCGATGAATAATTCAAACCGCGGGGCAGTTGAAACTGTAAAGTTGCACATCCTGCCGGAGGATACCGAACCCGTGCATGCCTTTGACAGTGATTTATGGTGGAACAAGGTACACCCCGCAGCTATCTCGCAACCGGAATATTCAAGCGCGGGACTAGGTTTACTGGCGCGGTGTGTTCTGAGTGTTTGTGTGTGGTCGGGAGCATTGATGACTAAACTGACAGGCCGAGGTGTTGGCTCGGATCACGCGGGATAACTACTTAATATGGAGGAGCCTGTAGCGATGCGCTGCTCTGCTCAATCATGCGGCGGACAGCATTGGGCAAAAGATTTGCATCTTTACGGTATCTTCGGCAGATACGTTGCCTTGTCCAAAATGAGTCTTCCAGCATATCCTATTAGCAGCTTCTTTTTATTATTTTCACATCTAAAGAGAAAGTATTGTAATCTTGAACATTTGATACATCGGGACTATGATGAATCTTTATGTTTTATATATCCCCGAATCACCAAACAAGTGTATTTTGCAATTTGGTCTGGCCCACATGTCTGTCTGTCCCTGGCCACGGATATGAAATGGTTTGATGGATTTTGTTCCACGTGATATTTAGATATTCTATGTCTATATCTTAGGACTCTTTTTTTACCCTAGCCCTTAAATAAATGGTAGTTTACTGATGAGTAGCTTTTTGGAAATACTAATTTTTAGAAAATGGCTCTAAAGGTTTGAAATGGATCTCTAGTGTTTGATCTCTCAAATGGCACTGTAGAGTTGGCTTTTGGGTGTGAAAATTGGTTAAAGGGTAGTAGTTTACTGATGTTTTTTTTGTAATTGGAATTATTTTGAAAATGTTGTTCAAATGGATATCTGGGTGTTGTTATCATGATTATATTACAAATTAAAACAAATAAGGGCAATTCACTGTTTTTGAAAATTTGAAATTTGCTAAAAATATTTTAATAATTTTGTTTAAAATGTTTATATGAAGAATATTTATTGTGACAAAAACATTAGGGGTTTGTTTTTCTGTGGAAAGCTTACTTAAGTAGGTTAGCTACAGAAATCCTATTTCTAAAATTGTTGCTCCAAGCTTTAATACTCTATATGAGAATGTTTCTGTGTTTGTGTCGTACCATTAATTAAATCGTGACAGTGACCTGGTGGTCTAGGGGTAAGGTGTCAGACTTCTGTGCTGGGAGTTCGGGGTTCAATCCTAGGTCTCGGCACAGATTTATCTGATTGCCAAACCCTTCCTTCACCTCTGACAAGACGTGTATTAATCACAACTTGTGAATGTGAGGAATGCCAGGCCTCCACCGTGGTTCGGATTCCATGTTAAACTGTAGGTCCTCCATTTCATGTCACAATCATCCTTACATTACACATTAGCGTAAGTGCGTACAACCCGAACGGGTAGTAAGACGCGGTGCAAATAGTAATTAAATCAAAAAACTTCATTTCCTTGCCTTGTTTGATTCTTCCTGGTCCCGTTGTACCTCCCATCTTGCTTTCTAAGACCTCACTCTAAATCATTTTTTCTCATAATGTGACCGATACATCCATTTGGGCTTTTTTACATTAAATCACCCGCGGAATGGTTCTATTTTCACTCATTCTTCTTTTAACCTCTTCATTAGTCAGGCACCCAATCTGTCAATCATATATTTTCAATTCCCGTGATGTGGGTAGTACAAGAGTTATTAACGGCTTAATCCAAGAGCTATGGGTGCGTAAGGTTGTTTAAAGGAAGTGTATTAGCATTCGCTTTGAAAGAGTATTGAAAAAAACTTTTTTTTTCTTAGTATGATGACGATAAGGCCATCAGGGCCTCTAAGATGAATTTTATCAGGGGGTAAGAAGTTTTTTCGGGCCCCCTTCCATTTCCCGTTATTCCTGTTTAAAAAAATTAGTCAATCCTATTTAAAAAAAAGACAAAAATATTGTAATAGTAATAGTAGTGGAAATGTTAATGCTGGTCTTAAATATATGCAAATATTTTCTGAGGTCCCAGGAAATTTCCAGTTCTCTTTTAGAGCTCTGGGGTACGATGTACCCCCTTCACCCCGCTCTCATAGGGCCTGAGTGCTACTCTAATTTCTTGTAGATATTTCACGAGTCCAGTAAAGACGGTTTTCTTGTTTACAACTGTCGATGTAGAGGGGTCCGCCGTGGGGCCTAGCACGACCTAGAGCGTTCCACCAGTAGCGGGCCACATGTCCTAACTCAACCTTGTTAGCAACGCTGATGTAATTATTAAAATAAGAGTCAGCCCGGGGGGAGTTTGGAACAGCCTGTAGGTGCCTTACCAGTTAGCAGCCCATCAACATAATCATTCGGGTTTTGGGGAGTTTATGTAGCCGATAATAAAAAAATATATACTTGGCGAAACCAAAAGTGTGGACTCCTTTTGTTGCTTTCCATTTTAAATATAACTAAGAGTTATACAAAATTACATTGTACATACATTTATTTATCACCCCTTCGGATTATACGGTTAAGTACTAATTACGCTAATTGGTTATGAATTGGTAAGGATGAATTATTTAGAGGAAGTGAACCCGCATTTGCATAGAGGGAGAGTGGATAACTATTTAGGAAAAATCCCCCTCAGTTCACCCGACCGAGATTAGAACCTTAATTTCCCAGTCCTCGGCAGCCTAGCTCAACACGAAAGTAGCGCGTTAGCTAACTACGCCACCGAGGCGGGTCATTATAAATACAAAACGCTATAATAATTGTTTCTGAATTATTTATATGTTGAATTTCTAGCTTGAAGAAGAGTGGTATTTTTTGACATTTGCTTGAAAAAAAATTTAAGTGAAGTGAAAAAGATATTTGGTGCAAAATCGACTTAAAATTTTATGAAACAAATTTTTAGCTTGATGAAAGATGACAATTTTCTTCAAACCATCAAGGATTGTGATAAAACTCAAATAAACTAATAACATTTCTGTTAAAAAAAATTGTTCATAGCAATTAAACGACCGTAAGGTTCTATTTTATAGATGAAGCTAATACAAAAACATTATTTTACTTTAAAGATGAAGTTCAATCTAATCAACATTTTATAGACACGTACAGTAGATAATTAATATGTGCTCTTTCAGAACATGATATTTTTATATGGGATTAAAGCAGTGATTTCCAACTTGGGGATCGCGGCGTTAATCCGAAGGGGTAGCAAAATTTTTGAGGACTACAACCTTGTACTGTATTTACTCTTTTAAGAGATTTTGATTACTATAGCAAAGTTCAAAATCCAAATAGAAACAGAATATTTTGATTATCTTACTCCGACTGCATGTTTACCGACACAGTTAAGAATATTCTGGACACATCACATCAATGATAAAAAATTACAAATTTTCCCACCAAGGAACTTCTGGAAATCATAAAAAGTTTAGTATATGGTCGTAAAATGTAACAAACCTCATTCTTTTGGATATACACTCGTTTTGGCTGCTGCTGTTGAAATCACAGAAATAATGATTGACAAAGTGTCTACAGATCTAGTTCGAAAGATCCCTCTGACAGATAACACAGTGGGAAGATGAATATCCGACATGGCGCAAGACATACAAGAACAGATGACTGACGCTTTGAACCTGTCAAAATTTGCAATACAGGTCGAAGACTCCACTGACTCAGTGAAGGATGCATATCTTATAGCTTATGCTCGATACATCAATAACAGGTCTATCAAAGAGGACCTATTGTTCTGAAAGCCAATTCTGGGAAGAGCCAATGCAGAGTGACTTTTTAAGATCCTAGACGATTTTTTGATAGCAAATGAGATGCAGTGGTAAAATTGTGTTGGGATGTGCAATGATGGTGCTCCTGCCATGTCTGAAGAAAGGAGTGGTTTACAAGCTCACGTGAAAGGGAAGGCTCCCCCCAACGCCATCTGGACTCATTGTATGATCCACAAGGAGTCACTTGCATCAAAAAACACGAGTACAGAACTAAGTGCTGTCTTTAGTTCCATCATTAAAATAGTGAACTACATTAAGACAAGAGCAACTGAATCACGTTTGTTTGTTGCTTTAACAGGGTCTGAGCTCAGTGCTCTCTTACACTACTTTGCTGCACGCTGGTTGCAAGAGTGTTTGAACTGAAGGATGAAACTAGTCTTTACCCCAAAGACAGTGACTACCCAGGGAATAAAAATACGATCAATGAGAACAGTTTCTTGTGAAAACTAATGTATCTTGCTGATATATTTGAAAGACTTAATACTTTTAACATGTCATTGCAGGGGTATGGATTGTTTTCTGCTGTGGCTGCCCTTAAAACTAAATATAGGAATCAGCTTAACGTAGAGCCGGATCTCGAACTGGCTATTTCCTCGCATCACTAGTGTCGAGATTTAATAAACTATGTGAATCAATGCAGGCTCAAAAATCCCACTAACTCTGAAGCTGATGTGTAGTTTCTTTTGGCATTGTTTATTCTATCTACACATTTGGTTTTTTAAATTGTTTATTAAAAGTGAGCGATACATTTGATAATAGTTATATAATCATTTTATATCAATTAAAAATTTAGTATTCAAATGCAAGGGGTCACGACGATCTCAGAGGCAAAAATTGGGGTCGCACTCCGAAAAAGGTTGGAAACCACTGGATTAAAGAGTAATTTAAGCTGTTAAGCTCATTTTATTGAGGCGAATAGGAAAGAATGCTTCGATTAATAATATAACCGACCAAGCGGAACTATACAGAAGCTTAATGTAGGGGTTGTGCAATATGATTCGCTGTTAAACAGAAACTCAGTGATCTTATTTAAATAAATCGTCTTTTTGTTGGTAAATGCTAATCGTATTAAAAATTTTGTTTCTTTGTTCCATTCTTATGTTTTTCTAACAAGAGAACAAGGGAAAAAAATTAGCTTATGTTTTTAGGTAGAGATTTTAAAGTGTTGACAAGAGTTTGATTTGTAAATCGTAAAAAGGTTTTCAAATGTATCTAATTCACTACTACCTTTGTGTGAGTGGTGAAGGAGTTTCGTGCATTAATTAATAGGTTTGTCAGGCCTCAAATTAAAACTTCAAGGTGTAGAACTAACAATAATATTTGGAATGCTGTGTGTTTGTAAGACAACTGTAAAGACTGTGAATCAAATACATTACTTTCTTGTATTCAATTGAATAGTGTGTTCATATTTGATAATGTGCTTAAAGCTCATTAATTAAGTAGATTATACGAAATTTTGACATGTAGAATTTAAAAAAAAATATTTGAACGTGGATTAAAATCTCAAAGTTTTAACTAAAATTACCACTGCTCTACCAACTGACCTATTCGAGGACTCAGTGGTACGTTAGTTCAATGGTATAGGATTCAGAATGACTAATTGCCTCAAAACATCTTTACTTTAAAAGATTCAACCGTTTGTTGTTTGATGTACTAATTTGAATTTTTATCAAATTAAAAAGTCCAGTTTTCTAGACTTTTTTTGAAGCTCACTTAAAACTGTCAATGAAGTGCTTTCAATTCATCCATGTATGCTCAGGAGTTCCAATCCATTCAAGCGGTCCTGACCCATCCTAGGTAGGTTTTTAGCCTTCGAAAGACCGTTCACTGGTGCTTGTGGTTACTGGGAGGGTTGCAAACATTTTTAACAACACAAAATAATGTGGATAAATTTTTTTTCACATTGAACAAATGCATTGATAGCAGTTTTTGGTGGAGTTATTTAGTTGTAACGATAATGCCACAGTTATTTTATTTCACCTTCTAACACCATTTGACTATTTGAGGCACATTATAAATTAAAGTTATCCGAGAACTAAGTCCTTTCTCGCAATCAAGCCTATCAATAAATAGATAGATATATGTAATACATATTATCTATAATATATAATTTTGCTAAATAAATGTATTAAACCAAACCATTCATTGAAAATGCAGTAAAAGACTTAACCCCTCCACCACCATCCCTCTCTACGGGAGACCCCTTCAACAGTCAAGAAATAGTTTATGGAATTAAGGCTTTATTTAGCTCCGGCGTTAGGCGCAATCTATGCAATCTACCTTGCAATCGTGCATTCACAATTTCACTGGTATTGGTAATTTTACCATCATTTTCACGGCCCCATAATTCGACATCACGTAAAGAAATCACATAATCTAGCCGTTCACCTGGATTACCACTTTCTAGCTAAGTACTGGGTTTAACTTTTTTTGTTAAAGTAGCAGGGGCGGCCCGAGATAAATTTTGTACCCGATCGGGATTGCTTTTTGGCGGCCCCTCATATATAACGGGGAATAAGTGGATAGTATGAAGATAATCCCCAAAACTAACAACTCTAGACCTAACGTAGTTTGGGCATAATAGGAAAAAAAACACCAGGCGAGGATCATTCCAAAGAGCTTCTAGGGCATTCAAAAAAAAATATCTGGGTGAGCACCACTTCAAATAGATTCTAGGGAATCTAATTTATAAAAAAAATAATTGGTGAGCACTTCTTAAAATAGCTTTTATGGGTGTCCAATTTTAAAATATTTGCAAAGGAGGACTTCTCCAATTATCCTCTAGAAGTATCCAAATTTCTAAATATTTCGTGGGGAGCACTATTATAAATAGCTGCTAAACGAGTATGATTTTCAAAAATTGTCTAAACGTGGACCACTTTAAAAGCTTCTAGGAGCATCCGATTTTCTAACCTTAACTGGGGGAAAGAAGGGTAGAAAGCCCAGACAATACTTTTTTGGTTCTTGCCCCCCTTTCCTTTCCCACACAAAGTTCCATCACTATTGTATAAAATAACAATATTCTTGATTATTATGGTTTAATATTAAGTCTTAACATCATGTCATACACTCACGGTTTTTAACACTTATCACCCCCCAAATTACATTTTCCCTACAGCCATGTCACACCTAGAACTCCAAACCTAACGTAAGAAGAAGGTGTGACATGAAAATAATCTAAAGTGGAACTCCATAAATGTCTATCATATATTACCTACTACGAAAATGGTTAGGAATACAAAGAAAACTATGGTATTATAACATGTTTTGTAGACAATGATCTTCTCTTTAATATAATATAGTGAACAGTTTGATAAATAATTACAAAATACCGTTTTAGGACGTCTTTTTTTTTAAGATGGCGGATGTAATTAATTTTAAAGAGTGACACTCTATCCCATTTTATTAAGAAAAAAAACTATAGCACTATGTTAAATTCCATGCTAGTATCGAAAAGTGAATGAGGGCTATGCTTATCAACTCTACTGTTACGTTAGGCGCGGAGTTGTGAGGTTTGGGAATTATTTTCATATCATTACAAAGTTATGTTATGGCTTTGTTTGGCGCCCCCTCGAGCTGACGCCCCGGGCATCCATCCGGTTCGCCCGGCCCTGATCATATTCAACAACAAAGCCACGTAAGCTTTCACATTTTTTGAATCTCTACCACTAGCTAACAGGTATAGTTCAAATCTTTGTTTTAATTTTCGAAAGTTGTCGACATATTGCCTTCAAAAGACAGAGGCTGGGGCAATCTTACATCAATTTCTATATCAAGGGTGCAGGGGAAAAACCAACTCGGTACAAAAACTAAAATTTTTCAGAAGAAAAAAAATAAATTTTGAAACACTTATAATAGGATATTTTAGTACCTTTCTCAGTGAAAATATTTTTAGACGTTGGTTTAGTGCTTGCTGTTTTCACAATGAAACTAAGATTACATTAGGTTTAATTTACTTGCGCAATTAATTATTTAACCAAACAAAGGCTGGATTCCTGTTGGTTTCCCCCCTGGATTTTGTAATAGTCTAAACACATTGTTGGAACTTTGTTATTACATTATATAGACCTAATCCCACTTTAAAACATATTGAGTTATGTTGGCAACCAATATTCTGTAAGTCTAAAAGCCTAGGTTTATCACGGTTCATCATTGTAAAGTCTTTCATGAATTACTGGAGCTTGATTTCCCATTTTAATTCATGATTTGAAAATTGAGTAATAAAACGGCCGTACAATCTTCCACATTTTAGCCTGAGAGCAGATTAAAAAAAAATCACCAGTGAGTAGAAATACTTTCTTTTTTTATAAGTAGTTGACAATATAAACGTTATTAAAACTAAACAATAAAATTTACTTCGAAAATGTCCTCAAAAATAATGTAGCCTAAGTTTAGTTTAAAAAAAGGTATTTTTAATTTGCTAAAGTAGAGCCTAATTTTTAGAACAAAAATTATCAGGACATTTACGTCTAAAAATCACTTTGATCGTGATGTCATCCTCTTGGTGTGCAGATAGCAATTCAGACTGTTGAACAGCAATAAGTTGGCTGTAGTACTCCTTGGATCCCTCATCTTCACAGAACCTCATCAGGACTTCCAGATCCTTACACTTCTCCTTGGCCAGTGGACGATTGTCTAGCTTCTTCCTTGGCATATCTTTTCTTTTTGTAGAACCAGTCAGCTTCGATCCCCCTGCAGCTTTACTCTATCCTCACCACTTGTTGCAATAGCGATTTTCCTCTCGAGATCAGTGATTTTGGGTTTATGTTGATCGCACCAACAGCACGTTTTGGTACGAGGGTAACCGGAAACTATATTGAACTCTGACACAAAAATATGTCTGAATGTTTCGTAAGAAATCTATCTGTCTATCTGAATGTCAGAATATTTAGTTAAATTTTTTTAAAGAAATTTTTTGACATTCAAATCTTCTGGAAGGTACAGTTTTTGCGAGTCCTTCAAGCTGTAATATGCTTTACGACCTTCTGAGGAAGCAAAAAACCGCATTTCTGCTTCACGAGTCTGCTGGGCGAGCTTATGAGTTGCTTTCCTTGTCCATCAGTTGGTGACCTACCAGTTTTCCTTAAATATGTTTTAATTGTGTGTAGCCGGAAAGGTTTAATTCCAAAGAACAACTGAAACCCTTTAAACATATTTGTACCACCATTTAAGTTTGCAAACAAAATGTAACTTCTCATTTCATCATGAAAATGACTTTGAGGGTACTTTACATAAGAAACAATTTCCACTTTTGATCAAATCTCCGCAATTGTTTGAGTTACGAAATAACTTAACATTGTAAAACTCTTTTATTTGAAGTGGCCTATATTTTTATAAAACCAATAGCTTATAAGCTATAAACATTTTTTTTCGAGGTCTCTGAAAAAATAATTAAAAGTGTTTATTATGCTCTTTGGTGGAGTGT
>CABFWO010007861.1:9133-21983 GCA_902155825.1 Timema genevievae | reverse complement strand
TTGACACATCTCGCTTATCCGAGCAGGGCTTTGGGACGTCGATGGCACCCTCCAGGGTTGATGACGTAATTCCCAAGCCCCTAGACAAGAGGATTGGTGGCACCGGGAAGTCTGTTGTAGAAGGACTGCGCCAGCTTCCGGAGGTGGTCCTTGATGGTAGGAATATCCAGGTCGCAATGCAGAGTCTCATTCCGAACATACCAGGGTGCGTCCATAATGACCCTCAGACACACGCGCCACGACTCCGCTACTAGAGCAGTGTCGTCCGCATACAGTGGCAACTTGGTGTATGGGGATTTAGGAATGTCATTCCAATACAGACTGAAGAGCACCGCGCCCACAAGAGAGCCCTGCGGCACTCCAGCCTGGATGCTTCTAACTCTGGAAGTGGCGTTACCAAAGGAAGTGGAGAAGGTTCGGTGGGATAGATAAGATTGTATAACATAAAATGTGAAACGAGGGATGGCTGTTATATACAAAAAGTACTGACGTCTTTGGGAAAGGACAAAGAGGGGGTGAGGGGAGTTTTAAGAATTGCGCAGAAAGACAACTAGCGCTAGAAGACGGCGCTGAGCACAACATAGAGAAGCCACTCTGTCATTTCATAAAAGTGGGGCCAGCGAGTAAGATGACCTTTTGTTGAACCTCCAGGGACAGTCAGCTGAGGCACTTTCCTCTAGTTTGAGCGTTTCCAGCAACATGATTTCACCATGAGTTAATATCTGCCACACATTAGAATATATTAGTTCTTGTATTCATCGTATTAATCATATATATATGGAATTCTGAGTGTATTTGTTAATACGTTGATGTTTTACATTAGTTTGGAACTGTCATGCCACGGATTTGCTCCAAGTATAGTATATTTTTGAGATTTATGTTTAATGTTTACCATCCCTTGCTCTAAGGAGCTATATGTTATACCTTTGATCTTAATTTAAATACTCTGTATGTTATATATTTGTGTGAATAAAATTTTATTGTTTCCTTTAAGATTGTCTTATCCTTTTGGGTTTAATGTCTTCAGTTTCACCTTCGAGAATATCAGAAGGTAATCAAACAAATATGTTGAGGGAAAAACGACTCCCAGGTCTGCTACCACTTTCTGGTCCTGCTGCTGAGTAACTAAAACCTTTATTATATCCTTGATGGCCGATGGCTTAAAGGGGCTCTAAAGAGGTTTGTATATATTCCTCACCTTGCCTAGGCTACTGTTCTTCACGACACATTCTAGCGACTCCAGACTATCCAACCATTTTAGCCTTTGCCAGAATTTAGCGATATTCTAAGGACCTAGTAACTCCTGAACTATAACAGGCAGCTAATTAGGGCCATTGTTCTAAGCATTGCATCCATCATAGTGGTGAGAAAATGATGACTTTGCTCATTTAAGTTGATAAAATGACACTCCATCAAATAGCTACTACCTTTTATATACTTTAGACCATGCTATCACCACTGATCCCAAGGTCCATCAATATGTAGTAGTACTGGTTATTACATTTTTGCTTTTTGGTAGGGCTGGGATCACTAAGAACCTCTCTACTAACTTCTTGTAGAATGTCACCTGATTCTTCGTGACATCACTACTGATAGTAGGAATGTGACCAATTGTAGGCCTATGTTGCATCAACGGTACTTAACTCAATTGATAAGTCAATAATCATACGGATACTTCCAGCATAAGATGTACTAAGACATCTGTCTACCTGCTCCAATAACCGATTCGCGTGATTCTCTCCAACAACGCTAACCAAGGTTATTTTAAATAATTTATGCTTCACCATCTTGGCCTCTATAATACTCGATAACAAAGGATGTGTGAAACCTACACAGGTCTGGAATTCTCTCTTCCTCCCTTTTAATAAGTGCTGAGCTAAGAACTAAGTTCATCAACTGTGTCAGCTGGCTCAACCCACAAATCGTGAGCTCATATTTAAGCTCGTCCTTAAATAGACTCGTGGGATTCAATAGTGCCATACTGACCAGAAAATAATTACACAACGCTCTGATCCCCTCTAGAAATGTTACAAAACTTAGCAGTGAACAACATCTAAATACCCTTTACTTCACCAAGAGTGTGTTTCATTAGAACTAGACTTTGGCGTTTACCAACTCCACCCCAACCGAATGCTTTAGCCTCTAGAACATTTGGACTGAGCACATGAAATAAATACATTTTTGAGGTTTCGGAACTCAAAATTCTCCCACACACGAGAATTAACAGCTACTGGCCCGTTACTTCCAACTAGTTGTCCATGCCTACCCTAAAAAAAACTCATGAGAGATTAGTTACATTAAAACTGTCTTTTGAGTTAAAAATTAACCTGGTCAAAAATGATATCCCCACATTAACCTAAACACTGAATCAACCATATTTTTACAATCCGAGCTGTTTGAAAAATGAGTGATTCTAAAGTTCGCGTACCACCTGACTGGCCCATGACCGCTGACCAAATTAGCTTGGCAAATTCTGGAATTTCTGGAAGTGATTGGTACATTGGCCAACTTACCGTGACTCGGCCTGCCCACCACAGCTCCATTGTGCATCAAATGGGGACGCCCGGCTCAAATAAATGGCTCCTGTCTCTCGTTTGGTGTGGGTAGTATGATCTGTTACCATCTGTGTGTCACACTCTTGGCATGCAAGGTCAAGGGGTACGTTTAAGTTGTTAACTTGGTCCATCGAATAATATTAGAGTGACAACATCACAGTACACACGTTTCAGTCACAAACACACTGATGGAGAGCTGCTTTCAACACATACTAGGGAACATGTTCCCAACTCTTCCAGCACTGCACACACAGCTCTACTAGAGATGAGTACAAGGCCGCGCTTGCTTAGGTGTTTGACTAGTGTTCAATATTGCAACAGGTAGTCCCCAAGTGTTCAATATTGCAACAGGTAGTCCCCAAGTGTTCAATATAGCACCAAGTAGTCCCCAATTGTTCAATGTTTCACCAGGTAGTCTCCAAGTGTTCAATATAGCACCAGGTAGTCCCCAAGTGTTCAATATAGCACCAAGTAGTCCCCAATTGTTCAATGTTTCACCAGGTAGTCTCCAAGTGTTCAATATTGCACCAGGTAGTTCCCAATTGTTCAATGTTTCACCAGGTAGTCCCCAATTGTTCAATGTTTCACCTGGTAATCCCCAAGTGTTCAATATTGCACCAGGTAGTCCCCAATTGTTCAATGTTTCACCAGGTAATCCCCAAGTATTCAATATTGCACCAGGTAGTCCCCAATTGTTCAATATTGCACCATGTAGTCCCCAAGTGTTCAATGTTTCACCATGTAGTCCCCATTGTTCAATGTTTCACCAGGTAGTCCCCAAGTGTTCAATGTTTCACCAGGTAGTCCCCAAATGTTCAATGTTTCACCAGGTAGTCCCCAAATGTTCAATGTTTCACCAGGTAGTCCCCAAATGTTCAATGTTTCACCGGGTAGTCCCCAAGTGTTCAATGTTTCACCAGGTAGTCCCTAAGTGTTCAATGTTTCACCAGGTAGTCCCCAAATGTTCAATGTTTCACCAGGTAGTCCCCAAGCCCCCAAACATTATCAAAAGTATATGGGTAAAAAGTGACACAATGCAATGTATGTTTCAGTCAAATTTTAAATATAATATTTTATTTAAAAAAATCTATTTTTTACACTTCTCCGTCATTAAAATGAAATGTATCCTAATTGGTAACATTTCATAAAAATTTGCCAGTGATTGAAAATGACTAGTTAAATCATTAATTTACTTTTCTCTTCATCACAACCGGTATACATAAGAGATACAACATAATAAAAAGTATATGATACACAAATATAACAAAAACTACACATAAAACAAAATCAGATGTTTGGTGTTTCAACTATAACAGGACAATTGCACGAACAAGTTTTATTTCTATACAAATGCAATACACTGAAATTAACAAAATAAGTGTTGTTCAAACGATGACAGTAAATAAATACATAATACATTAACTGTTAAAATTTGTTTTGAAGCGATTTCTTTAAATACTATTAATCAGAGTCATAAGATGTATCACAAAGTTTACCTGATAAAGCAACTGTTTGTTCGGTATCATTTGCCATTAATGTTCCAAGTAAATTTTTTGAAAAGAAAATTCTATGTTGTGATTTTATAATACTAAGGACATAAATAGTGCTATAAATAAACAGGAATTTGGTCATACAGGAAAGCAAATTTATTTAGTGTGTAGTGTAAAACTAAAAATTGCTCTATTTTTTTACTTTTGATTCATTTGTCATAGAAACAATTCAAGAGTTTAGAGATATACAGTAAAATTGACAACATAAAGTTTTCATTTGAATTTTGTCTATGCAAGTGGGTGTTTATTATTGCAATTCAAGAGAGTAGGCTATATACAATTTGATTCTTAGATGTGACATCTCACTATTTTACAAATCACGCAAAACAAGTGACAATAACAAGCCAGTTGATGAAGTGTAAGTTTACAATAGTTGCCAGCCAAAGTCTTGACTCAGTATAGATAATATATGAGGACAAGAGCAGGACTAGTGAGATCGACTAGCGCGCTCTAAGAGATGACATCATGGCACTCCCCCACTCCGAGATATGTTAAAGACTGGCCCAATGCGAAGGAAGAACCGCCGCATGACAGAACGTAGCTCAGCCTTCAGATCAAAACACATGATCTCACACAACAAGGGGTAGTAGCTGGATGTGTGAGCAGCAAACTGAAACACAAAACAACACAACTGTAGGATCTTGGAGACTGGGATTGTAAGGTTTATCTGGGTAGTTTAGTGGTGGAACATTGGCCTGCTAACATTCTAAAGGTATAAATAGGTCCACAGGATATTTTAGTTCTTTCAGGGTTATCTTAGAAGACACGATTCCTAATCCAAACAATTATGATAAGAAACACCGATATTTCGCGAGTTGTGTTTTTAAAAACTTTTACTTAGCACATTAAAATTGCCATAGAAACATAATTAAACATCAATGTGGCATTTTTGAGTGAAAATATTCAGGCAAAATAAAATGAAATTAAATCTATTCGTGAAATTGATGATTTGGCCATTTAAACACGAATTATGGTCTTTTTTCTATCTAAACGCGAATAGATAATAAAACATTGCTGACATTGGAAACCATTCTAAGACTTGAACAAACAATAAAAATTGTACCAACTGAACCAATATAATTTTCTTTTAAAAGAAAATGTATATCCCTCAACTAAAGATTTGCTTTAAAAAGTGTTAAAACTGGCTACTATAATGACCATATTGGGCACCCGAGGTAAGTATTTAAAGAATTAGAATCAAATAACAATGCCATGTCTAAGCTAGACTGAGATCTCTCTACATTCTTATCTTTGGCTTCCTGATGGCGTCACTACCATCAAGGTCGTTAGATATTAACATTGTTTTAGTAAGATTATTTTGTTTTTAACCTCTCCTCTATTTATTTAATATTTAAACATGCCTAAAGTTTTAAGTATTTTTGAAAGAGAGCGTGCATTTAGAAAAGAAGAATTTTATAATTATATTTGATAAAGTTAACAAAATAATGATGTGCAAATTGTGCAACACGTGCGTTAACTGGTTCAGCAAAGACACGTGTTTGAAGCACATTAATAGTGATTTGCATAAACTGAAAAAAAGTAATGTTTCTGAATCATAAAAACAAGCAACCCTTGAAAATTCTCTAATAAAGTCTAAAAACTCAAAAGAAGACCGCAAAGAATTCATTATGGATACCACAAAAACATTTATGGAAGCCAATATTTCCATTGAAAAACTAGATCATCCTTCTATGCGATGTTGGATGGGTAAATATGTGAAAGATAATCATTTTGAAGATTTTTTAAAAATTTCCTTTATTATTTAAAAATCAGAAGCAATTAAGGGCCTATTGTTTTCCATTATTATCCGATTTTATTTTCCTAATGACAAAATAGTGTTTAACACTTTTAATTGTTTACTAATTTATCACAAAAATTGACAAGATATAAATGTTTGATTTGGGTTATTTTTAAGATGTTTATCTTAAGTACAAATAGTGAAAGAGCCTAGTAAATTAGTGTATAAACACTTTGTCAACCAACATAGCCTAATGTTAGTTTGTTCTATCAAAAATAAGTATGCCTACAATTCGATTTTAGGTGGAGGAGACCTCCCTAAGGCAGAAACTATAAGAAGTGTTTGGATCCCAGAAGTTAACCAAAGTCAAGAAGATAATATCNCAGAAACTATAAGAAGTGTTTGGATCCCAGAAGTTAACCAAAGTCAAGAAGATAATATCAAGAATAATGTAAAAAATCAGCAAGTTGCAATTCTTTGTGATGAGACAACTGATAGAAAAGGACAGTGTGTTTTTGTTATTTTGTTGAAAACATTACGTGTTGATTCGAAGCAAAGCTTGTTTGTTGGTGCAGTTAAAGTTTTGCAGAACGCTTCAGCAACAGAATGTTCACGGGCACTTGTGGACACCATCACTAAGTATGAGATTCCTTATGAAAATGTAGTTTGTGTTGTGACAGATGGTGCGCGTTACATGACGAAATGTGTGACTTCTTTGAAAGTTCTCTTATGCGATAATTTTCTGCATATTAATTAATACTTAATTTGGTCCTAAATTATTGGTCAGTAGAGCTGCTAGAGCTGAATGAGTGTGTAGCTATAGCAAAGGCCGCATTTCTGAGCACTCGAAATAGAAAACATAATTATCTAGCATTTCTAAATGAAAAATACAGTAAAGGTGAAAAGTCTGCTCAGTTATTTCCAAACCCAGTTTTAACGCGATGGAACTCTTGCTTTTGTTCAGTGGTGTACCTCTGTGAATATTTGGTGGATCTAGTGGAATATTTTTCCACATTGGAGGAGGTGACAGCAGCACTTAAGAACTTCCAGGATATGTCAAATTATAAAGTAACCCTAATGTTGATTGAATTCCACCAACATTTTTTATTGGACACTGTTCTGAATTGGTGGAATTAATTACTATACTCAAAGGTTCTACCTATGCCTTTAGTCATAAGCTGTATGGTAAAGTGACAGAGCTACAAAGTAATTTTAAACTGATTTCTGACATGAACTACAGAGAAAAAACACAGGAAAAATTGAAAATTCTTCCAACTCTAAAACAAGCAAATGCCAAAAGTCAGTTTCAATCTTTAGGAGGGCAGTGTCTTATAAAGCTGAATTCATTCCATCAGTCAGACCCATCCAAGACATTTTTTGAAAACATTGGTACTCTTTTTGACACTCGCTCAATTAGTACAAAACAAGTTAATTCTGATCTCTTTCAATCAGCTTGGAAAATACCATTTTTAAAATCCTGCTCTGAAATTAATTTTCAAAGAGGATACTGTGCGCTGCAGACACAAGTGAGAGCTTTGCAAAGCAATAGTAAAAAAGTTGACATTTTGGACATATTGTGTGGACTGAAAGAAGACCATGAAGAGTTTGCCATCAACAGCATAAAAGCAATATGGATTCCTGTGTCTAATGTTGACAGTGAACGTGCATTTTCGGCATATTCCAACATTATGTCAGACAAGCGTACTAACTTGAAAATTTGGAAACAATGATGTCTTTGTACTTTGGTGATTGACGTGAAGTATGTTGAAAAAAGGTATGAACATTTTTTGTCTCATAAAATAATTCAGTGCAAGTACTTTTTAAGCTATTTGAGTTAATTCATTACCAATACCTTAAAAAAAACCTCTTAAGACTTTTTATAGCAAAAATCAGGGTCTTACCCTTTTATTTACCGAAATTCAACTTTTTACTTAACTAAATCAAGTAATTTTATTTACTGATTTGATTTAGCGGAAATCAAGTAATTTTATTTACCGATTTTATTTACTGAAAATCATAGTTTTACCCTTTTATTTACCGACTTTTTATACCGAAATCCAACTTTTTATTTAACTAAATCCAGTGGTTTTATCTACCACAAATCAGGGTCTCTAATTATAATACATTAATCCTGGCCTTAAAAAAGAGAGAATGTTACCTCCAAGTAATAACAATAATATGGTTATGGACCTTGCTAATGTGGACCTAAACTCAAGAGATTTTGAGAAACTTTCTCTAACTTAGCTCAAACAAGAATAAATGAACTCGTACAGCCCGAATATATTTATGTTATTTTGTGGACTTCTTATAATGTTTATTGAAGCCAGCCATGACATGTAAAAGCCCTAACACAAACAATATTATTTTGATTTACAATGAAGAAGAAATTGATGGAGATGGTTTAAAGCATTAACAACACATGTTCAGAAGAGTTAAGTTTCTTCTGTAAGCTTTCTCTAGAGAATCTAACTTACATTACTACATCATGGTACTTACTCTCTCATCGGACATCTTGAATATTCTAGTTAGCATGAGCAACAGTAAACATGTCCATGCATCTCTGTGAGCCTCAGACTGTAGACAGAGGAAGTACTCTAGGGCCTCACGACACACAAATATCAGCCTCTGTTGGATCAGCGGCCATGCATCTCTTCGCGCTTCATCGCTACACATCTTGAACAATATCCGTAGTACACATGCTAAGCTTTGGGTTTCTTGCTTCAAAAGATTGGGCTTCACCGAGCCCTTGAAACCTACAAATAGTAACAGTATATGTTTATATTTGTACAATGCACAATGGGTACATCTTAAAGTATAGAAAATAACATTTATGATGAAAGAGGAGATTAGGAAGGAGGAGGCAGAGGACCGGGAGCATTGGAGGTCTAAGTTCACTGACAGAAGGAATGGACCTGTTGTAAGAGAGAACACATAATAAAAAAAATAATAATAACAACAACAACAACAACGACGACGATGATGATGATGAAATAGTTGTAAACCCCATTTTAAAATAAATTTATCTAAGTCTATGCAAAGCATCTAACTTTGAAACCAAATGTGGATCCAGCTAAAGTTTGTGTTAGATTAAAAATCATAAATATTAATATTTTGTTATATTATTATTGTTCTTCAAAAGGTGGCCATTACCTCTCAGTCCAGCGTTAGCAAAAAAAAAAGTATCTCAAAAAGAGAAAAAAAAGTTTTCCCTTAAGAACTATGAATAGATCTCGAATCTGGATTCGACAGAGATTGAAATTTGTATTTGAATTTAAAAGTCAATAAGTAAGTTAACTTTTTTTTATAGAATCAAACCTTAACCAAAGTGTAATTAAAAATTTCCCCATCACAATAACTCAGATGGTCATATTTAAATTGTATTTTAATTTGGAGAAATATATTCATAAAATATTTGCTTCAGATTCAATTTGAAACACTTCCATTATAAAATATTTGAGTTAATCAACTTTATATATTTTCATTATAAATATTCAACTTAGAATCAATTAGAGTTAGTGGAGTTATTGGTTTTATTCTTTATTAATTATTGACACTCCATCTAACCTGAATGTCCCATGGTGTAGCTTATAAGATAAAATCTGTCAAGGTAAGGGGAAGTTCAGTGTATTTGTAAATGTACCTACTAAGAGATAAATCACTATCACACTAATTTAATATCTAATTAAATAAATAATATAAAATTGTCGAAAAATCAAGAAATAATAAAAGTAAAAACACTAACACATATTTACACACACTTCAATATTTCAATGCTCTTATTGCATGTTCCTCAGGAAGTAGTATTTAGACTGAACAGGAAGTTAGATTCATTGATGCCAGCTGGTTGTGAAAGATGAAAACTTCTCTGGAGGTTCATCTATTGTTTTGTGGATGGCAGATGGTGCTAGTGTTTCAGCTGGGTTTAATAACACCCAGTTAAATAATATTTAGGTTGGGTGGTTTAGACTCAGTGATCTGAGAGCCAGTTCCAATATTATAAACTGGGACATCTTGCAGTGGGTTCAGATGAAGGATTTTGACATGTTCTAAAAGTTGAGGTTATGAGTGGAGGCATGGGCTAAGACTGGTTTCTCTGGGTCTTTAATTTTGGTGTCATATCGGTGAATAACTTAAAATATTATTTCTAATTACAATTCAACTGTATTATATTTGGAAGAAGGTACAGTAAAGGTGGATAGAAACATATAAAAGGGACAAACACAATATGGCCTTTACAGTGAAAATAAAGAACACAGTTCACACTTTACATTGCTGCCACCGGACAAAGAGGTAATGGTTGCCTCTTTAAGAAAATCGATCGTTACCACCCAATTCCCCGACCTAGGTTTCATTCGATCGGAACTCTACTAGGAGTGTGAAACACGCAATACAACTTCCTAAAAGAGGAATAAAAAAAATATATATTTATACTTTTTACATGTTCCTAATCTATGTGTCCTATCACTCTTTACAATTTTCCATTTTATCCCTTTTGTTTTTTTTGGTGTCCTCTTTTAGGAAGTTGTATTGCGTGTTTCACACTTCTCCCTGATGAGTTCTGATAGAATGAAACCTAGGTCGGCGGATTGGGCAGTAACAGTTGATTTTCTTCAAGAGGCAACCATTACCTCTTTGTCCAATGGCAGCAATGTAAAGTGTTAACTGTGTTCTTCTTTTCATTGTAAAAGCCATATCGTGTTTGTTCCTTTTATATGTTTCTATCCACCTTTCCAAATATAATACAATTACCTCATAAAGCGAAAAGAGGTTTTCCTCATAGAGATAATTGCAATCCAACATACAATTGGTATTTGTTTGACTCCCTTTATCGACAGTATTATTTGTTCCTTTCTACCAAGTCAAACAGCTATTTATAGCACATCCAGAATGAGAGTGAGTTTATTCGTCCTTACCTGCCTTCCACAGTAAATTGCGCTGTTCATGGTTAGAGTTGAAAGCCTTGGCAAAGCGATGCGACTGTAGTAAACAATCTGTAAGAAGTAAGAGATGTTTGGAGCTAAGATTGCGATACATGCCTTGTTCCTCTCTCTGTTGTTCAGACAGGCCAGCCTCCGTGTGTAACAGATCAGCCTGAAAATGGACCGTGTACATCATTTAGATGGTTATCGACTCATGTAACACAAACATTTCCTTACAGAGCTCAACAGTTTTAGAAGAGAGCTAAGCAGGTACTGGTCACTCGGCAGGCAGCCTGGAGGGAGAGGGTCGCAACCCACGTCTCAACGAGAAAAACTAGAGAAAAAATTGTAGGGGTGTTCAAACTAGACCATGGACACAGGAATTATTATCATCTTCATATAAAGATCTAGATTTATTCATCAATTAATACTTAAAATTATTTCAACATTTTAAAAAAGAATATTTTCTAACTACACTTAATGTAAAAGATAAAGACAAAACAACAGGATTGTAAGGTGTTTGAAAAATTCTGTATTAGTTTATGTATTAAAACTTTACAATTACTGTTATTATGACTTGTTAAAAGAAGCGAGCTGTTTGTTTATGTAGCAAGATCTACAAAACCTTACACCTCCTTTTCGACCATTTCTCCCAGATAGTGGCAGTAGTGTACCCACAAGAGGGGTGTCTATGACAAGTTAAACATTGCGAGCAAGGAATATCTCAGGTGATCAGAAATAGTTTCAATATCAACCACCAAAAGTATTTATTTTAAAGGAGTGGACTATCTTTCATGGAATAGACGTGGGATCTTTTAAAGGTATGAAAACATTATTCTTCATCCCTCTTTCGCTACCAGTGTTTCTTCATAGGCTTATTTATTTACAACACTCAACAGTTTTCCTCTTTATTGTGCTTAGCAGTACTTTGCAAAAGATTGCAATGAGTTTATTTTTAGTTTAGTTTAATACAGTGTTGAGTGTAGAATTATTGTTCTTCCAATGTTTCTAAACGGCTTCCATAAATAAAGTGCTCAGATCAAGGAATTTGATCCGTCTGACACAGTACCTGCTGAAAGACTTGTTTTCTATGTCAAGCATGGACCTATTGAGTCATCTGTACAAAAGACATATATTAAATATGTTTCGCTAAAAATTTAAGGATTTACACATTTACCTAAAGACAATCAGTGAATTTTTGTAAGAGTAGGCCCATGTGATGGTTAAATTAATCTACCAACTTAATTTTGTTGGGGACATGTTTTTATAATAGTAAAAATATAAATTATCAGGTCGAAAAATACCATTAAAAACCTTCCAAAAAAGTTTCTAAGTGTATATAGTGGTAACAAAAATTGCCTCCAGCATTTGAGGTGAGCTCCATACCCCTTTCTTCACAATCCTGTGTACGCCACTACTAATGGGATTAGATCATGAACTGTCAATAAAAGAGGGTTTATTTCTTATTATAGAATAACAAGGTTTATTTCTTGGCAGTAGCTAATATTCAAACAGTGTTCACAGCACATAATTATTTCAGGTTTTTGAAGTTCAATAAATTCAATGGATAAAATATTTGTTAGAACATAACACCTGCAGGGCTATTATGACCATTCGACGCAAAGTTAGTTGCTACCGCTAGTTAGCGTCACTCTCGAGGAAAAGATAGCGTTTGGGTTATTATGACCACCACACTTTGTATCGTCCGCTAGTTTTAGCTTCGACTTTGCTTCTAGCGTCAACGCACAGAATAAAATCAGTTTGCGTCAACAGTTGGCAACACTTTCCCAAAGAATATTACCTTTTAAGACGTTAGAGGCTAGAAATTAGGTAATTTATTTCAAGAATGTTGGTATTCATGACTGAACATTATTCATATGTTTTTATTTACCCAAACAGCTGATCACAAATCACATTATTTGCAAGAAAGATTTAACCTATCTAATAAATCTCTTGCAGAATTTTGTTTGCCTACGGTTTGAAATGAAAAAAATACTAGGCCTACATTATTCAATACACAACATATTTTAGTCAAAAAATCATATTGTGAAATATGCATTCAAATAGTAATGTCACACGGGGAAATGA
>CABFWO010007860.1:0-12713 GCA_902155825.1 Timema genevievae | reverse complement strand
TAGGTGACCTGGTGGTCTAGGGGTAAGGTGTCAGACTTCTGTGCTGAGGGTCCGGGGTTCAATCCTCAGTCCCGGCACAGATTTATCTGATTGCCAAACCCTTCCTTCACCTCTGACAAGACGTGTATTAATCACAACTTGTAAAAGTGTGGAGTGCCAGGGTTCAACCGTGGTTCGGATCCCACGTTAAACTGTAGGTCCTCCATTTCATCTCACAATCACCCTACCATTACACATTAGCGTAAGTGCATATAACCCAAACGAGTAGCAAGACGCGGTAATAATAATAATAATAATAATAATAATAATAATAATAATAACAACAACAACAATAATAACAATAACTACCATTTAACTAGCAGCTAGAGTTTCACTGACATAAAAAAAAAGCACTGAGATAATAGCGCATGATGTGGCGAAGAATAAGACTATTGTGACCATTCACTCAATAATATGGTGTCTACACATGAGCCGCCTCTCAGCCCGTATTTTACGGTAGTAGTCGACACAGAAATAAAGAATAAGGATGCAAAAATAAAAAAATCTTTCAAAACACTCATTATTGAATATTTAACCCAAATGATTGCAATCAAATTATTTCATTCCCTTAAAAAGTCACATTTTGAGCAAACAACACTTGGAAATAAATATTTTTCCTGCATGAGCACTTCCCACCCTCTGCAGAATATATCCTGTCTACACCACTGCTACCCTCTTCGGTGACCACATGGTCTAACGCGCTACTTTCAAAATAGACTAGACTGCTGTTGACGGGGAGATTGAAGTTTGAATCTCGTTCTGGTTTTTCCAAAATGGTTTTCCACTCTTCCTTCACACAAATGCGGATATATTTCATATAACTCGAGCCTCCGTAATCCCTAAAAATATTAGCGTAATTAGTATGTAAGCGTATAACCAGGACGGGTAGTAAAACGTGGTGCTAAAAAAAATACACCACTGTGTGTGTGTGTGTGTGAGATAATTGTAGTTTACGAGATAGAAGGTATATTTTATTTTTTATGAAGAGATGGAAGGGGTACATGGGCTTGACCCCAAAAGAGGTGCAAGACTGCCGAAAGTTGGGGAAACACTGGTCTATCCCAAACCTAAAATTTAATTTTACAAATTGAAGATATGTTAATGCGCGCTTTGGTTTGAATTGTAAAATTCTGACCAGTAAATATTTTATTAACTTTTTATGAAACAAAGAGGTTGGAATGAAAGTCTTAGTAAAGGTATTTCAATCATGTATTATTTTATTTTACAATGTTTTTTTTATAATGTTGTATAACTTATCATTTACACCTTGTACGATATATTCACCACTGCAGATATCACAATCAAGTGTTGCTGCTAGCTTTAAACAAATAATATTATCACTTAATTTGTATAAATATTACACTCTCACTAAAGGAGACCCCACTCATAGTTAGGCTTGGAAGTTGTACTTTCATCCAAGCGCGCTATACTGGCGCACCAAAACGTTTTATTCGTTTGTTTCCATTTCGTATAGTTTTGTTCGTTTGCTAAGATCTGCAGCTTTGTTCTAAAAATTAAGCGAGTATTATTTATTAGAATTTTATTAAATTTTTTCTAATATAAACACTTAATATATTCTGTAAGTGTTCAAAAACATTTTTAAAAATAAAAACGTATGAGAATATCGAAATATATATATGTAAATCAATCCATAAAAAAAATTATAATTTCAGAATTCTTGTCAAGATAAATATACCATTGGTGACAAGCCAGATTTACAAACTTTGTTTAGTCCAAACTATAATAATTAAGTTTGATTTTTTACCGGGGTTTTCAAATGGGGTTATCAGCACTTAGGACTTCATTATTTGAATATTGTACTGTTAGTCTGTTGGCTATGGTTGACCTAATCCTGAAACAAACACAGCATTCAAGATTGCACACCATGAGAATGAGCCATATATCAAAATATAAATTTTCAACCCCACCGGGTATTAAACCCAGGATCCTCAGGCTAATAACACAGGTGCACTAGCGAGACTTAGTTAAGATGTGGGATTGTACTTACAGTGAGCTACAACTGGCTCCGTACCATGAGAAGAATACATCTTCGATCCTGCCGAGATTCAAACTGGTTCAATGTCTCTCAAGACTGATTGGACGTTGTGGGAGAATGAAGGACTCTGTGATCTTGACCAATGAAGAAAGCTTTAAGAGCCAGAGGTGTTGGTATGCCTCTTGAGGTCAAATGAAGCTTACAATCATTTTTATTTTACGAGGTATTTTGTAAGAAGGATCAATTTGATTTTAGTCAAAGCCATTCCGAGACAAGTTGATGTTGGCGAGAGAAAAAGCTTCGATATATTGAAGGAAGGAAGAGAGAGAGAGAGAAAGAGAAACTATGGTTGTAAACAAAAAAATCCGCAATTTCACTATTAATATTGAAACAACAAAAGAGTAAACATTGTAAATACTATTCCAAACCTGGAAAAATTTTATCACATGCTTTACCAAATAAAACAAAACTAAAAAAAAAAATAGATTTTGATGCATTGGATGAAAAGTGATATAAAATACAGGAGTACAAAAAATAGGACTATATTAAAATAAAATTTCATATGTTATGATTTAAAAAAAAACTCATTAAAAATAACTGAAAATGTTCACAATTTTAAAACTAAATTTTATTGTTTACACAAGTTTGAAGTTCAAGTGGTTTGGTTGATATTCTGTGGACATATTATATTTTAAGAAATGTTACAAATGCCTAGATTAAATTAAAAATATACTTTTAACAAATAACTTCATATCAGCTGTAGATGATAAATCCATGTAAGAGTAAAAAATAAAAATACACTAGGCAACAATAAAACATCTGATAAAAAATATATCACACTTCATTGTGTTCCTTTTTTTTTATAGAAAGTGTGGGACAATTTGTATTTTTAATGATAAACCAAAGACAGTCAAAAATTAAATTTATGTATATATGATATATTAACAAAATGGGTTTATTATTCCATTATTTTGATTTTTTTTAAATCATGTAAAACCACAGGAAATTAAATAAGTTAATATTGATTAGTGCACAAGACATACACTGACGGAACTTGTTACCTCTGTCGACACAATCCAACCCCCCCCAAAAAAAAAAGGAATGGCCGAGTCACTCATGACTAAAATGGACCCAGTGTCATTTTCAAAACAACATTCACTCATGCTTTTTAATATACAGAAATATTTACACTAATAAAAACGGTTTTAAGAAAGGTCATCTACCAACTTATTCATCAAAGTTAAGGCAACCAGTACACAAAACTTTTTTCTTGGTGCAGGGTTTTTAAAAAGTAATTTAAAAAAATGTAGAATGAACAACTTTTTACCGAGGTTTCCATTTCCGAATGAAACGCTAAAATTATCAAATAAACTGACCTAGAACCAATCGAAACAAGACTGGCTGTTTTAGATAAACTACAATTCCAAAACATATCAATTTTTCTAGTTCGTTTAAAGCAAGGGATTTTATCAAAATCTTCTGCAAAAGATACTAAAAACGCCAAGAATGAATCAAAATCTCTGTAATTAAAGTGACAAAGATATCAGAACAGAGGAAAATCCTATTTCTTTGAACTAGGCTATCAAAATATATCGAATAATTTTGTACCCAGCTGTTCAGGGTCGCCGCTAGGGGGGCGATCACCCCGGGCGCCGTGAGCGAGGGGGCACCGACAGGCACCCCTCATACCATTTGTATTAGTAAATATTTTGAAATAGTCTTGTAAACATTGAAAATAAAATTGTATAATGTGTTGTGTCATAAAACATCAGTGAAATTAAATCAGTAAAGTGATAAGAGTAATCAGTGTAACCGGGCCTGCGGCTGTCTATTCCACAGAAAGAAGTAAAATGTGTTCAACATTAAGTTTCATTAAAAGTATTACAAAAATAAAATATATTTATTATTATTATAATTATTACTAATTCAGGTAGTCTATAGGTAAGAGCTTATAGTGCCTGGTAACTCCTGATTAGAATGGACTTTGTAACGGTCATACCTTTCACAATAGAAATATGTCCCAAACACTCAACAAGCATTGAAACACAATCGTTCTGAAAACTCCCAACAGGTGGCACAAAAAAATAAATAAATTGAGTATGTATCTACAGAGGCACGTTTATTTACAAAAAAAAAACCAACCTTACATGCAAGTTAGTAAGCCTAATAAATTTCATTAGGCTAAAAAAGGAAGCTTAAACAAAATTAACTTATCAATTACTCCCCCTAGAAAACAAATAGCCACACATAAGATGACACTGTATACATGAGAACCATATTGTTTTGTCATAGTTTCCACTTCGCTACTAAAAAATAAGACTTTTGTTTGGTAGTCATATATTCCTCCACTTCTGTGCTTGAAAATTAAGCATGGCTATACATACATGCATAAACACACACACACACACACACACACATACATACACACAGACATACATATACATACATAGTTTTATGTTTGCACAGACATGCTGCTGATGGAATGATCGCTAGTCTAAAAGCAAAGGTGTAAGATTAGTAAGTTTCAGATTAAACTGCTATTGCACTATGTTGTAATTAGTTAAAACACTGGAGTTTACATAAATATATCACTCAAACCTTTCTTTCACAAAAGTGCTTTTTTTATCACTGGTTCCTAAAAAAACTCACAGTAAAAAAAAATATTTTTTTAGAAGACCCGTTTCATAACAATAATAATTATTATTATTTTCTCTTCCTTGGCACTGCTAGCACAAAAAAATCTAAAAAAAAAGATAGAAACAAAACAAAAATCGCAATGAGAGACTACCAACAATAACATCAACATGAGAGGAAAATCCAATAATTGTAGTCAATAACTTGCTACACTCATATCAACTCGATGGAATAAAGCCAGAGAGAGAGAGGGTGGCAGGCAGCTCATGGAGGCATCGCTGAACTGGACGGAGCTGGACAAGAAAATACAGTTCAATTTTCATAGAAAGGGTATTTTAGAATTACAAGCTTTTTTACAGACAAAATTGACAACAATTGGATAAATCATTATGGTTATTTTATAGGTATTTATAATATCTATCAAAAGTGACAACTGCAGATCACACAACATGATGTATGAAGACATGAAAATAGCTCTAGTATATTTTCTAGCTGTCTGATAAGGCCCTTCCTATACAAATTGGACTGTACATTTAAAATGTTCTCTGAACCTTTATTTATAATTTGCCGTTTCAGAAACATAGTATAATTTTAGTACTAGCCGCTGAAGGTCGACATCTAAGCTTCTTGAAAAATGGCAACTGGACACGGGAACCAAACCCAGGAATCTTATCTAAACACAGCAATGCTATGCCACTAGCTATCCAGGATTCGTCTGGCAACAAACTTGTAGTTTTTAAGACAGAGTTTGACCACAACTAGCCAGGGGCCCACGGTAATATAATATCTCTTTTAGAGCCGATGAATTCACATGGCCATCACAGACTCGGCCATTAAACTATGAGTGAGGAATGACTGAGAACGAGATGAATCAGTGGCAGAGAATTGGCGCGCTTAGCCCCGGTTTCAATTTCCATATATACGTGTTATTTTTTAACTATATTATTTAATCTAATTCTTGTAGTAAAGCAAATTTCCTTTTAAAGTTACTTGGTAACTGCTCATTCAAGCTATCCTAAAATGACGCCAAGAACATAATATGAAGAAGGTGAATTTTAAGGAAATATTCACATACTCTCCTCCAGCCAATGCATTGAATCTCGACCTCACGAGTTCCCAAACGGACCACCAGTAATCAAGATCCGGAAAGGTTGATATGGAGCGATACAAGTACCAGGAGACACCAATTGGTTCCATTGCTCAGAACATGGACATTATGTGGTTTACTGCCCTCCACTGGGTATGTACCTTCTGTTCACCCTGTACCTTGCTTGGTTCCACTATGGCACCGCTTATAAAAGAGATCCATATTGTTGCCTGTCAAGGTACGATGGTAAACTGAGCATACAGGACTGGGCAACAAGAGATGGTGATAACAAACCCATAGAAGGAATTGTTAAAATACTTTAAAAAAACAGAAAACATAACAAAAACTAAATGATTCGGCACCTTATCATAGAGTCCTTAATCCAACTCTTGCTCAGTGGAGAGAAATCTCGTATAAATAGACACTCGCCGAGCTATGGCGCAGAGGAAGGAAATGACGTCACTCTATCCAATGACGACGAAGTAGAGACAACGGCTTCATTGTCAATGTCTTGATGTAGCCCCAAGCCTGGAGAGGAAGCATCACAAGATGCCAGCGTCGAAGGGGAGGCGACGTCACCGTTTTCTAAAGTTGAAGGAGCGACATTGTTGTCACCAGACGCCAGAGTCAAGGGGGTGGCGACGGTAACAGACTCCAGTGTCGGGGGCCAGGCGACGGTGCCAGACTCCAGCGTCGGGGGCCAGGCGACGTTGCCAGACTCCAACGTCGGGGGAGAAGCGACGTTGATAGCCCCCACCAGCAAGGAGGAGAGGTTGCCAGACTCCACCGAAGAGGAGGCGACGTTGCCAGACTCCACCGAAGAGGAGGCGACGTTGCCAGACTCCACCGAAGAGGAGGCGACGTTGCCAGACTCCACTGAAGAGGAGGCGACGTTGCCAGATAGTGGCGTCGAGGAGGCTCCGGCACCAATACTTGGCTCGGTCGACGCCACCACTGTCTGAGTGGCACCATCACTCGTGCTATTTGGAGATTCTGGTGCTGGGGGTGGGGCCGCGGGCGGCGCCTCCGCCCCCTGCTGCCCCTGGGGGCCATGCTGGGTTCGAATCAGGAGTTGCTGCAGTTGAGCCTGCTGGAGGATCACAGGTAGCTCGTAGTGGTGGAAGAAGTACAGCATCGAGTGCTGAAACAAACAACACAGGCACGGTTAGAGACTGTTGCTTGTTCCTCTGGTGAAGAGAAGCAGGTAGTAGCCGATATTTTCAGAGTGGTCAGTAGTGTGCAGATGACGACAGATAGGTAGTACCAATGTTTTCAGCTGGGCCAGTAGTGTGCAGATGACGACAGACAGGTAGTACCAATGTGTTCAGCTTGGCCAGTAGTGTGCAGATGACAACAGATAGGTAGTACCAATGTGTTCAGCTTGGCCAGTAGTGTGCAGATGACGACAGACAGGTAGTACAAATGTGTTCAGCTTGGCCAGTAGTGTGCAGATGACGACAGATAGGTAGTACCAATGTGTTCAGCTTGGCCAGTAGTGTGCATATGACGACAGACAGGTAGTACCAATGTGTTCAGCTTGGCCAGTAGTGTGCAGATGACGACAGATAGGTAGTACCAATGTGTTCAGCTTTTCCAGTAGTGTGCAAATGACGACAGATAGGTAGTAACCAATGTGTTCAGCTTGGCCAGTAGTATGCAGATGACGACAGGCAGGTAATAACGAATGTTTTCAGCTTGGCCAGTAGTATGCAGATGACGACAGGCAGGTAATAACGAATGTTTTCAGCTTGGCCAGTAGTATGCAGATGACGACAGGCAGGTAGGTAACTGGGAAAGTTCCGCGGTTGACTTCACAATATGCTAATCTCAGGATTGTGTGCGCGCCTCGTTACCTCTCCATCGCGGCCAGGAGGCGGGGGGAAGGGAGTCCCGCACACTTGTCTCAACTAAATGTTCCAAAACCTCAAAGCATTTTACAACGTACTCTCTCCTCACCTCGATTATGGTTAGAGACCAAACCAAAATAACGTTACCCACAAATCTAGTAATATGGATCTATTATTTTCTAGATTTATGAAAACACAAATGAACAATATTATAAAGTTTAGATCCATATAATTGTCAAAAATGTGCTTTTAGTTGTTTTTTTATACTTAGCTTTTTTTTAATTTCCTTATATAAAGAAAAAAGTATTAAAATCGTGAACTTTTTTCGATTTCTCGATTATAGCATATATTTACGGTTTATGTGACCCCCGAGTTCAAATAAGCTGATTTTACCATTCTGTCTGTCCGTCTGTCTATACGTGGCCACAGATCTGAAACGGTTTGAGTGATTTTCTTCAAACCTAATATTTATATACTATATGGATGGCTATAGCTCAGGATTTTTATTTTCACCCTAACCTTTAATAATTCAAGAGTTTTATAAAATTCGACATATTTCAAAAATTGTTCTAAAGATTTTGTTTGGAATGTGGGATCTGTGGAATTTTTGATATTGCAAATAAAACTGTTTACTTGTTGTTAATAAAAAAAACTCGTTTGAGGTTAGTTAACTGTAGACAAATTAAAAAAAAGTTTTAATCAGCTCTCTAAAGATTTGGTTCTAAAAGGGTATGTGGTAGGTTTTTACCAATAAAAATAATTTTATATATTATTGCTCTATTTAATATAATTCATTTGGTAGTAATTTACTGATAACTAATTTTTGAATTTTTTTTAAAATAACGATTTCGTTCAAAATTAGTATTAGAGTAGGCCTACTATTTTACATGTTAATAATAATGTGTTACCAGCCTCGGTGACGTAGTTAGCTAACGCGCTAAGTTTCGTGTTGAGCTAGACTGATGTGGACGGGGAGATCGAGGTTCGAATCTTGGTCGGGTAAAGTGAGGAGGGGGGGGGGGTTCCCTAAATGGTTTTCCACTCCCTCTCCCCATAAATGTGGGTTCCCTTCCTCTAAATTCAACCTCCCAATTCCTATCCCATTAGCGTAATTAGTACTTAAGCGTATAACCCGAACGGGTAGTAAGATGCAGTGCTATATTTATAATAATGTGTTCATTTTTCAAGAATCACCCTTAAGGGGTGTGTCGCACCAGGCGACTTCACTCGCCACTACTGCAGTAGTCGCGAGTAGTCGCTAGTCGCCGCGACTTAGCCAAGTACACAGTCGACTCGTGGTCGCTACTAGAGTGGGTTCTCCGGCTTGTGTTGTATTTTGTTATGTTATAATGGCTCAAGTGGAAAAAAAGAGATAAGGCGTTGAAGTGGTCAAACGAAGATATTCTGCCTTTTTTAGGAGTTTATATAAAATATGAAGAGTTGTAGGATACGGCGAATAAAAACTATATGCGCAAGAACGCGTGGGAGGACAATTTCGCGAAGTTGATATTGTGTTGTGAGGCACACCATAAATACTCAAGTGACATTAGGCTATCACCACTCCCCATGTAACGCAGTGTTATTTCCAATTTTGTGTTGCACGGAATAGCGCTTCTCATAGCTGTGTCTTGTTTTTTTTTCAGAGGTGATAATTTAAAGTAGTTCATCAAACTTCATTTGCGTTAAATGTATAACATTTCTTCAGGCAATAGGATCCTCTGCAACCAATTCTCTTAAAAGCGTCGTAGAAGCTCCCAATTAGTTTCTTCAACCGATCCACTCACGAACCCACTTTCGCTTTTTGCGAGTAGTCGGAATTTGTTCTACCAATTCCGCACATGCCAAACGAATCAACTGTCTGATAATAGCACGACGAGGTCCGATAGACGACATTTCTGCTTTCTGCACGAGCCTGTCTTGACTGCCCTACTCGCGGCAACTAAACAAAGCATATTTACGTGTGACAAGCTAGTAGCGGCGACTTGTTTTATGTGGCGAGTTAGTCGCTGCTATTGGTAGCATCGAGTAAAGTCGCTCAGTGTGACACAGCCTTAAGATTAAGTTCTTTTGTCGTTGGTTTTTAATATAAATAATTATTTTGTTTGATTTTTTTAAATGGCGTCAACAATTTTGTTTAACATATATATTTGTGATTAAAAACACGATATGTAGGCTTACCTTTTTCTAAGAAAAACATTCTTAGTGCTGGTTTACTGTTCGCGAACCTAACACATTTATATTTTAGATGCATATATTTTCCAAATAAAATGTACTTGCTACTTGCTAGCTATACTTTTTTTTGTATCGAATAAGATATATAAGTAATATTATTCACATCAACAAGCAGTCCTATATTTTTCTTTAAATAAAATAAATGAGTTTACAATTTGAGATTGTCTATAAGAGAAGATTATCCCCTAAAGGTTAAAGGCATGAAAATTTATAAAATGCGGGTTCAAAACCCAATATTTGGACGATAATATTAAAAATGCAGTGTATTCCATCATATTAAAAGTTGTTTACGATACCCCACTTTGAACGATCGTTGTATTCTATTACATTAAAAGTTGTTTATGATACAACATTTTGAACGATCGTTGTATCCCATTACATTAAAGTTGTTTAAGATACCACACTTTGAACGATCGTTGTATTCCATTACATTAAAAGTTGTTTACAATACCACACTTTGAACGATCGTCATATTCCATTAAATTAAAAGTTGTTTACGATACCACACTTTGAATGATCGTTGTATTAATTACATTAAAAGTTGTTTAAGATACCACACTTTGAACGATCGTTGTATTCATTATATTAAAAGTTATTTACGATATCACACTTTGAACGATCGTTGTATTCCATTGCATTAAAAGTTGTTTACAATACCACACTTTGAACGGTCGTTGTATTCAATTGCATTAAAAGTTGTTTACGATACCACACTTTGAACGATCGTCGTATTACATTAGATTAAAAGTTGTTTACGATACCTAACTATGAACGATCGTTGTATTCCTTACATTAAAAGTTTTTTACGATGCCACACTTTGAACGATCGTTGTATTCATTATATTAAAAGTTATTTACGATACCACCATTTGAACGATCGTTGTATTCCATTGCATTAAAAGTTGTTTACGATACCCCACTTTGAACGATCATCGTATTACATTACATTAAAAGTTGTTTACAATACCTCACTATGAACGATCGTTGTATTCCATGTATTAAAAGTTGTTTACGATCCCACACTTTGAACGATCATTGTATTCCATTGCAGTAAAAGTTGTTTACGATACCACACTTTGAAATATCGTTGTATTCCACTACATTAAAAGTTGTTTACAATACCCCACTTTAAACGACCGTCGTATTCCATTACATTAAAAGTTGTTTACGAGAGCACACTTTGAACGATCATTGTATTCATTACATTAAAAGTTGTTTACGATAGCATACTTTGAACGATCGTTTTATTCCATTCCATTAAAAGTTGTTTACAAAACCACACTTTGAACGATCGTTGTATTCCATTGCATTAAAAGTTGTTTACGATACTACACTTTGAAAAATCGTTGTATTCCACTACATTAAAAGTTGTTTACAATACCCCACTTTGAACGAACGTTGTATTCCATTGCATTAAAAGTTGTTTACAATACAACACTTAGAAAGATCGTTGTATTCCACTACATTAAAAGTTGTTTACAATACCCCACTTTGAACGATCGTCATATTCCATTACATTAAAAGTTGTTTACGATAGCATACTTTGAACGATCGTTTTATTCCATTCCATTAAAAGTTGTTTACTAAACCACACTTTGAACGATCGTTGTATTCCATTGCATTAAAAGTTGTTTACGATATCACACTTTGAAAGATCGTTGTATTCCACTACATTAAGAGTTGCTTACAATACCCCACTTTGAACGATCGTCGTATTCCATTACATTAAAAGTTGTTTACGTTACCACACTTTGAACGATCGTTGTATTCATTACATTAAAAGTTGTTTACGATAGCACACTTTGAACGATCGTTTTATCCATTCCATTAAAAGTTGTTTACGAAACCACACTTTGAACGATCGTTGTATTCCATTGCATTAAAAGTTGTTTACGATACCACACTTTGAACGATCGTTGTATTCAATTACATTAAAAGTTGTTTACGATAGCACACTTTGAACGATCGTTTTATTCCATTCCATTAAAAGTTGTTTATGAAACCACACTTTGAACGATCGTTGTATTCAATTACATTAAAAGTTGTTTACGATACCAAACTTTGAACGATCGTTGTATTCCTTACATTAAAAGTTGTTTACGATAACACACTTTGAACGATCGTTGTATTCATTATATTTAAAGTTGTTTACGATACCACACTTTGAACGATCGTTGTATTTCATTACATTAAAAGTTGTTTACGATAGCATACTTTGAACGATCGTTTTATTCCATTCCATTAAAAGTTGTTTACGAAACCACACTTTGAACGATCGTTGTATTCATTACATTAAAAGTTGTTTACGATAGCACACTTTGAACGATCGTTTTATTCCATTCCATTAAAAGTTGTTTACGAAAACACACTTTGAACGATCGTTGTATTCCATTGCATTAAAAGTTGTTTACGATACCACACTTTGAATGATCGTTGTATTAATTACATTAAAAGTTGTTTACGATACCACACTTTGAACGATCGTTGTATTCATTATATTAAAAGTTATTTACTTTGGACGATGTGAGAACGCCGCTATGGTTCACAAAATTTCGCGAGGAAAAGGCGGGATGCACTCGAGGGGAAGGGTGGGGTTGACACAGGAACTCTCTCACCCCCGCCCAGATTAAGTTGATGGGGGGTGGAAAAGGAGTGATTGGGGCGGCAGTCGGGTTTTTTACGGGATATGGGAAGAAGGGGGTCACGTACAAAAGTCCACGCCTCGAAAAATAAAAGAGGGAGAGGCACATCGCCCGTCAACCGAAGGGGTAAAAAAAAGTGAAACAGCGAGAGATGGAGGACGGCGACGTGTCGACGGCGGCGCTATCAAATTTATATGGAAATGTGGCAACGTGGTCCCGCTCATTAGGCAAACATA
>CABFWO010007859.1:0-22003 GCA_902155825.1 Timema genevievae | reverse complement strand
TGTCGAGCGGTTTGCCGACTACCTTGAGCAAAGGGAGTTCGAGTTGTACACTGATAATATGGCTCTTGCTTGGATGTGGCAACATCTCAAGCAACTCGGCAAGATCGGGAGATGGGTTTGGAGGTTATCCCGCTTCAAGTACACAACTCACCACATTTCTGGAAAGAACAAAGTTACTGCCGACGCCTTGTCGCGCATGACTGAAGACCAGCCCCTTGTAACAGCTGACAAGATCAGCGCCCCCGCCTGTGTCATAAAAACCATCCCTGAGTCATTCATTTCAATTAGTGATCATCAACGCAACGACCCGTGGTGTAGAGAAATCATCGAGCAGCTTGAGAAAGGAGAGAAAGTGGGATCATTTGGGTTATTTAGAGGTCTTTTAGTTACAATCAGCGTGGTAAAGGAAGAAAGATTGTTGTTCCCCTAGCTGTGAGATCGATGCTGTTAAAGTATTTTCACTTTATGTATTTTCTTCCCACACTTATTGTGTGACATTCTAATGTGTATTGTTAGATTTGCCCGAATTGGTGTTTGCATAGTCTGGGGTGTCAATTTCGAAAGATATTGGTTCCCTGGTGAATGATATATAGGGGATTAAATCCCGTTCAGATGTACTGATGGTGTTTTTACCTCCTAAATGGTTCCACGCTATAAATTCACTAAAATAAGGGTACAAATATTCTTAAGTCTAATTCCGAAAT
Organism: Timema genevievae; assembly: GCA_902155825.1. NCBI lineage: Eukaryota > Metazoa > Arthropoda > Insecta > Phasmatodea > Timematidae > Timema > Timema genevievae. The sequence goes on along the minus strand of CABFWO010007859.1, from coordinate 21,299 downwards.
CTTTACTCCACTATTCTATTCCTCGGATTTCCCGAACAGGTAGTAAGGCTGGGTGCACCAAAAAAATTTCTGACTTAAATAAATAAGTTTGTCTCGGTGATCGAGAAATTGCCGTGCAGACGTCCTGCTTCAACATAATATTTAATTCTATGATGCGTAAGTTTAAAAATATAGTTCACGACAAAATAATGTCAAGAGATTCCAACAGGGCTCTTTTTCTTTAAAAAACCCCTTATTTTAAGTTTTATTAATAGATAAAATGTGTGAAAATAGGCCATCTAATATTTAATTACTTATAAAGTATATTTCCGGAGTAATGAAATTAGGCTTGATGAAAAAAGTTCTAAATATATTCTTCCTTTAACAAATATAATCATTTCTTAATGAGCTCATAAAAGAAAAGTTTAATATATTTGAGAACCAGCAGCAAGTTTTTCTCTTTACTTTGCGACAAGAAGATTCGTGATTTTTTTCCCCTCTTTCTTACTGATATAACTAAAGTTGATTATAGGTGAAGGCTGAAACCGATAAAATATTTAAACTGAATAGAGAAGGAGATACATAGAACCACACAAGTCATTGTGTTTTAAGCCTGCCGACTATTAATAATTTATCGCTGACCAAGGTGGCTGTATTAAGCTGGGCTTCGCTTTTTATTAATATATATTTCGATAAAATTATTTTAGTTTAATAGTATATTTTATTTTGGATTACCAATAAAATTTTATCGTCTAAGAAATCGCTTAAATAAAACTTATTTGGTTATTTTAAGTGATTCCTCTGCAATCATGGAAAATTTATATTTTCAAGATCATTTAATAATGTTTTCCCCACAATTTTCAACCCCATACATCTACTCCTCCATTTTAAGACATATTTTAATTTCCAAATTTTTACTTTTATTTAGAGTTGTCCTTAATTTGCCTGCTCAATTTTGGTTTTCCTCCCCATGGATTAGTTGTTTATATTAGTCCTGTAAATGTTAAACCTGCCCCAACTCGCTCCTAATAAAAATGTCAAATTATCAGATGTATTTGGTTATCTAAAATGATCCCTTTCCCTACTTGCCAAATTCCAGTTTTCTACCCCATTGAAAATAAGCAAGTTGTTTCTATTAATTTTTAGCACCACCACCATCTGTGCCTACATCACGGGATCCATCGTTTTGAAGGAAATGAGGTCTACCACCTCTTTCTTACCTCTATACTCCCTTAGGGGATGAATTAAAAAAACTATTAAAAAACGAATCACCCAGTTTCAGAAAAGAGGCTTCATTTAAAATTTCAAGGTTCTTCTTCACTGGTTCTAAAGATATATCATTGAGAAAATTAAAATATCTCTATCCACCAACAAACTTTAAAATCAATCTCCTATTTCAAATTTTTGAATAAAAAATATATTTTTATAAAATCCAACAATTTCTGAGCTATATATATTTACTTATAGCTCAGAAACTGTTGGTTTTTATATGAAATACAAGTCTATTTTAAGTAAAAGCTTTTTATATCTAATAGTACTACAATTTTACAGTGATAAGTTATTTCATATCACAAATAGTTGCAAAGATATAATCCAAATTTGAAAATACCTCTCATAAAAAGTTCACGCAAAGACATATTCATGGGATGATTAGCATTGCCATTTTATTTGTAATGTATTTTAAATTTTATTTGAGTTTATTAACCTGCACTTTCTAAACCGAGTATATTAGCAGACGACTTATAAAAAATTAAACAAACTTAAATTTAAAAGAGACACAACATCCAGGCCCCCGACCGTTAATTCATCCCTGTGAAAGAGGAAACCTGAATTTCAACAATGATTAATATATCGGCCATGCCAGGACACGAACCCTAAATCCCTAGCTCAGTATACAGACACTCTACCGAAAGAGAAAGGTTTTTTTTTACGTGTGGTATCTTTGACCAGGAAAGAACTACGATCAGACGGGGCGGATTCGTCTGCACGGATTGATCCGTTCGGAAATTTGTAGCTGTTCCAACGTCACGGAATCCGTGCGAAATATAAAAGAAAATTTGTAGCGTTAGCTACAAGTGAAGATATACTAAACACCCAAAACATCAACTTACCCCTTCTAACCGATGCTATGAGTGCGGAGCCAGCGAGCGACTAGATCACTCCGAACACAACAACACACCATGAGCAACTAAAATGGCCCGGCCTTAGCGTCAAAGCGCGTGCTCAAGCAAAAAGCTTAAGAAGAGAAGAGATGACCCTCGTCCCAAAACTTCAACAAAAAATGTTCCAGAAAAGTGTATATGCTTCGCTCGCGTGTGGATCCCCTCCCCTTTTTTAATTTCTTTGCTTTACCATCCCTTCCCTTGTGCTCCCTGCGGTCTACGTTCTGTGAGTTGTGCTGAATCGTATATAAGACTGGTTATACTAAATGGAGTTCATTCTAGGACATGCCCTTTTGAGGTAGTAAGACGAGGCTAAGGCTTCAGGCATCCTTGATATAATGTAAGCACAAATTCTCTTTCAGCATAAAAATGTATTGTTCTTCAAAAATTCAATTTCGGCTGATGTTAGTTTCTATTTAGCATTTTTTTAAATATCTAAAATGTCCAATTATGGGCGTAAGTTAGGTTGTGTAGAAAAAAGCGAAGGCTTTGGATTGTTATTTATACTGTATGAGGATAATATTTGTTTTTGACTGATATATTTTATTTATCTACAAATTTTGAGTAGCCATAAACATTTGTTTACCTTTACAAAATTATCAAGTCTTGGGCCTTGGTAACGTTAGGTATGTTTAGTTGGCCATGTTTTTTTGTTAAACCTGAGATTAACCTACTAAGATGGTAGTTAGGGAATTAGACGCTATTTTTTGATAGCGCTAGTAATGCGTTGCGTGTACAGAAGTCAGATATTAATCTTGGTTATTGAACTGTTGTTTATATTATGATTATTGCTTTTTCTTTATTAGCATTAGGTCAGGTACAAAGTTTTGTAGGTACTATTTGTATTTGTTTTCATGACATGGTTGTCCTGTTTAACTTAAATTCGTATTGGGTCACAATGAAATACCACTTGAGGTTTAGATGGATTCTCAAGTCAATTTTGTGAGTTATGGCAAGTTGAGGAAAGATGATGAGAACTTTTGAAATCAGTAGTAGGAAGTAAATATTGGTTATTTACGTTAGGGTATTGGGAGTCAGAAATATTTTTGGATTTACTCAGAGGACTGTTTACTGTAAATTATAAATATTGGTTTGCAAACTATACTTATTGGGATTAAATGTTGTATTATTGTCTACACAAAAAAAATTGTTAATATTTTGGACTTATCTGATAATTAACTCTTCTTATATTAAATTCTTATTTATATTTATCATAATAAACAATCTCATGGACAATTAAATTTTATTTATTAATTTATATTTAATCATTACCCTTAGGATGAGAACCCCCCAATTTTTAAAACATTGTTTTTGGGTAATTTTGATATTATAAGAAATTGATTTAGAGTTTTTTTAGGCTGGCCGTTGGGTTCTTCCCGCAATCGGGGTGGGTTGCGTGTCTGGGTACACTCTGTGTATCAAGTTTTAATATTTTTGTAACTCATACGACTCACTCCTATCATCAACTCTTGTTTATTAACTTGTATATTTGGAACCCCTTATTTATAGGTGTTATGCTCGAGTTAATTAGGGTTCAAAGTTAAATAAAACATCATTATTATTTACAAAACCAGGACATGTTTAACCTTACCCAATTTCATTATAAAGTAGCAATACAATAAATAGATACCCATGTGTGATATTCCTACAGAAAATATATACATTTATCAAGTAATACTTTTATTAGATGGCACATTATCTTGGAAGATGATATCCCTTAATATAGTTTTATCATTTTAGCTTCGTACGTGAGGATCCCGTAATGTCATGTATAATATTATATTACATTATCGCGTGTAATATTGGGGTTTATATTTTTTTATAAATCTTAGCTTCATTAATCAAACTTTTCGTTCTTTACAATCAAGCAGTGAATGGTATTTGTTGTCAGGAAACAAGATGTATTTCTATATATTATAATAGTGGTTTCCTAGATACATATTACAGCTGTGTTTTATTTTATCTAATTTAAATTTATTTTATCTAATTTAAATACTTATTTTTCATATGTAAAGTAAATAATTTAAATGAAACTACCAGAATATTTTCATGTTAAAAAAATCACTATTTATACCATCATGTTGTGTGTTCTGTCAACAGCAAGTAGACCAGTCTTCAAAACCTTTACAATACGAGCCCCCCTTCTTTTAAACAATCTAAAAAATTGTTAGGATCTAATTAGCCTTTTTAATACAAAATCACAGTAAAGTGTTTCTACTTGCCGAATCGTTCTTTTTTCTTAAGCTCTGGACACTTTAAAGCCAGAAAGGAGACAAAATTATATCAACCGGGGGAAGAGTCCTTCAAGTTCCTTCAAGTTTTATTTGTATGTATTAGTCAAAATATGTCATTTAGAAGAAAATTGATTATTGATCATCAAAAGCTTGGCAGATTCCTTCCAAAACGACGTCATACCTCCATTTGGTGTCCTTAACGTAGAAATCCTTGCTGGTTACCTTATTTTCCCAGTCGCTACTTGAAAGGGTACTCCCCAAGAGATGTTCATTAATTCCTCCTTTACATAACGCTTCCAGCTCTTCCTCTTGATGGACGTCAGGGTAGTTAAATTCCTCCTTTACATAACGCTTCCAGCTCTTCATCTTGATAGACGTCAGGGTAGTTAAATTCCTCGTTCTTGTTCCTATAAATGGTGAGGAGTAAAGCGTTGTCATCAAGGTTGGAGCAGCTCTGTTACCTCCTGCGTAACACTCTCATACTTCCTCTTAGTCTTCCAAGTTTCTCTCCCCAAGGTCTATTACAAACCTTCAATGTTTCTCTTATCACCAGAATCGAAATCCTCATGGCTCTATGCATCGAGCACTTGAACCCCCTTGCACTAGCATTGTTAATCCCGCCTTTTTCCAAATCCGTTGGAAACATTAATAACTTTCTGAGATCATCCCAATTCGCCGTTTTGATGTTATATCTGATTTTTGAACCCGTCCTGTCTCAAAGGTGGTGATCATATTGTGGTCACTAGTGGTCATTCCATCCTGTAATTTCCAGTCCCCAACAATCTACATAACCTCCATTTTACAGATTGTTACATCTATATTTGAACTGGCTCCAGCTCTTACCACATAAGTCGGTGGGTTACCTAAATGATTCAATACTTCCAATTATCTCGCAACTATAGCTTCTTCCATTTTATTACACTTCTTGTACGCTCTATATCCGCATATTCTCCCATCTGAACTTAATAGGGTGTCACTGAAACACAAAGATGACGCGTTCACATCAGCAAGATATATTATTGGAGTTCCCTAGTACGTCTCATCTATCACTTCTATCTTATGGTACAGTTCAATATCCTCCCTGAACTTGAAATACAAATTGACTAGGATGACTGTGCCTATTCCCGATCTAATTTTGACGCAAGTAACCTTTTCATTGCAATATTGATCATCCTTTGTTACCGTAATATAATTATTAAAAACCATTATTGCACTCATTAGTGATTTGCCTACTGTCAAAATTCATGGATTAGTTGGTATTTATTGAATCCTACACACAACTGTACTATAAGGCTCCTTAAAGCATACAATATCCACCTGAAGTTCCTCTACAACTTTCCTGGTCTCGTTAATAACGGTAGCACTCCACAAAGCTTTTAACTGCTCAATTTTTTATTGTTTGGTTAACCATCACGGATTATGCGTGAAAACATAGAATTTGAGCCAAACCTCCTTTGAATAAAACGTTATGCGACCGTTGGCTTCACAAAGTGTTGGTAAGTTTACTCAACATTGAATACCTAATTCCTCCTTTCGAATAGTTTTTTCACCTTGTACAGTAGTATTTTAGCATCTGTCGGGACTTTCACCGATTTAAGCTGGATCCTATCTAAAGCTTCAGGGTAGGGAAAGCTATGGATCCTACCTTATCATGACCAGGCGTGACCATATGACTCATCGCCAAATTGAGAGTTTGTTGCTCCTCTAACCTTGAAAGCTGGATGGTCTCCTCGAAATTCCCATGTATATGGTCCGGGTCTAAAAGGTCAACTTGACCACTCGGTTTGTTTTATTCTTCTACCACTGCTCCATGCTTTTTCCCCTCTTATTCCTTTCCTTTTTCTGCAGGTGCTACTGGTTCATCCACCCGATGTACCTTGCCACCAATTCATTTAGTTCTCTCTCCAATTTTTTCTGTTATTCTACCATGTACAAGCATGGGCCCCTTCTTCTAATTCATAGTTATGGAGAGTTCCAAACACTCCCATTGATAGCCTAGATACCCTACTCTACCCTACCCTAGATAGAAAGTTTCAACCCTCGGTAAAATGGTTTCGACTCTAGGCCAAGATACACCCAAGACAGATAGATTCGAAAACTCTCCTTGTGTGTTTCGAAAGCATATAAAACGAAATGATTCCACGTAATTTCGACGTCAAAAAGTACCATTATAATGTTATCTCTTAAGTTATTTGAATATAATTTAAAATTAAAGTGATATCTCAGTTTCTGAAATATTCGTAACTCTGAGGAGAGAAAATAATGACCGCACCTCCCCCTGTAACTAGGGGTGAAACGTGCTGAGTGACAATTAATAAAACTGGTCAAATCTAGTAGCAAATACACATACAACTTTTACGTTAATTCGAACTTAAATTATTTTAGATCACTTATTAGCTGTTGTTTCACAATCATAAATATTGTTCTAAATGACGTATATCATCCAATTAATACCAATAAATCTTTAAGGACCATGAAGTACTCTTCCTATGGTTAAAATTATATAGTGTTCTTTCGATCTTTAAATTGTATAGAGCTTAGAAAAAAAAAGAGATTCGGCATGTCGAAACACTTTATTTTGATTTTGTATTAACATGGCTAATTTGATATTTACAATTTTTAGATTGTTTAAACGAAGAAGGGAGCTTATATTGTAAAAGATTTTGAGTCTGTTCTACTGGCTGGTGACGGGACACACAACATGAAGTTTTAAATAATGGTGCATATAACATGGAAATATTATACCACCCACAACATTTAATGAAATACATCATGTTTCCTGTTAACAAATACTAAACATTGCTTGATTGTAAAAACGAAAGAGTTTGATTAATGAAGCTAAGATTTATAAGAAATATAACTAACAATATAATACACGATACTGTAATATAATACTATCCTCGATATTACGGGAGCCTCACATACGAGGCTAAATGTAAAAAAAATATGATACTAAAGGATATCATCACCCAAGATACTCTGCCGTCTAATCAATGCATTAAATAATAAAAACAAGTATTTTCTGTAGGAATCTTATGCATGGGTATATCTTTATAATATTGCTACTTCATAATAAAGATGAGTAAGATTAACTGAAACAACAATAGCCTGGAGGTCCCTATTGCTATATCCCGGTTATCATTACAACTACAAGGATTACAACTGTTAGAGTGTTTGTTTCTTATGAATAGTGTTAGATTTATTTGTGCGCTACCGGCCATTATTAGTACTAACTTAATAATACTTATTTAAGTTTAAGACGTTAAAATAAATCACACAGTAGAAATAGAGCGATAATATTTTAACAGGTAGACAATAAATTATTAAATTTATTAGTAAATCATGTCATAGACAGTAGATCAAAACCACCAAATATGGCCAAATTTAATCAAATAATTGATACCACATTATTTTAAGTTACCTTGTAGATCTTTGTCTCCAAATCAAAGTTCTCGGGTTTTTATTCCTGTCAGTTTATGTGGTATTTATTTAAACGAGATGGATTCTAAGATAAGCTATGATGTGTGTTGCAGGGTACAAAATGGCCGTGAAAGACTATCCGCTGGAAGAGTTGGCAGTTCAGGTGATTAAAATCAAGAGAAATTCAAACAAAAGGAATTTACATGAAGATCCAAATATAATTTTGAATTTTTATGACAATTTGGAATCCGGTCTCGATCTAAATTTTAAGTTAATGAGCCCTCACATTATTGAAAAGACCACAATTCTAAATTACGAACATTCTACCAAACAATCAAATAAGATCAAGAAAAAGAAAATGGCTTCCTCCGAAACTCGCAGTAAACATAATTCAATTTCCAAAAACAAATATATAAATTGGTGGCTCACAGGTTGAGTGATTTACTCTCGTCCGAAAAAATTAACAATATTAACAATTAAGAAATATCTTATTAAATATGCATTAAAAATAAAAATGTTAATCAGAAAAGGTAAATAGAATATTTTATAAACAAATTAATATAATTATTGTAATTATTTCCCATGCTATCACGTAAAACTAAAGAAAAACAATTTGTATTTTATAAATTAATACGATCCATTTGAATGATGTAACACTCTCAACAAATGTGCTTGACAAGTGTAGAGTATACATATAGAATGTTGTCTTTATTTTCATTATCATCAAGTTGTTACCGGTACTACTCACACAATATTATCTTTTTTTAGTTTAGCATCGAGTTGTTATACACAATACTATGTTTTCTGTAATTTGAGTAGCATTAAGTGTAGGCCAAAGATAAATTTTCTGTATTGTAAATAATGTATAATTTTTGGAAAAGCATATTTCAATGTATATAACAATTAATAAGATTTTAAAAATAACGTACCTTTTTACCATTCCTCTAAAAACCATGATTTTCAGCGCTAATCTTTTAAATTGTCGTAGCTGGACATTTTACTTTACATGGCCCTTGTCCACCTGTTTACATAGAGGCAACACTATCACAAACTTTACCTGTCAGAGATGGTCATTGCTAGGCCTAATTACCACAATATTTTAACTTTCCTTTGGAAAAAAAAAATCCGCGAGAATGTATGTGGTATGACTAGAGCTAGGGGAGAAGTATTTACTTTAAATTCATCGGTTAACAACCACACAAGAGTTTGAATTAATGGAAGTCCAGCATTTAGGGAGCCCAGATCTTTCCGATACAATTATTTATATAAATATTACTATGAAAGTTGCATTAACTGCAATTTCCAGTTCTTTGATTATATATTATTGGTTTTGAGCTAACAGGAAGGATTATCTTAGTAGTAGGAAACGTACCTGAAGTGCTCAGCTCTCAAACAGGATTGTCACAGTTTTAGGGAGCTCAATTGACCCGTTCAGCTCTCAGGAGTAGTTTGATAACGTGCTAGTTTCGTGTTGAACTAGATCTCCAAGGACCGGGTGATTGAGGTTCGAATCTGGGTTGGATGAACTGGGGGTGGATATTCTTACAATATTTTCCATTTCCACCCTCCCTACATATAAATGTGAATTTTCAAGGACAGAGTGTTAAATTTTATAATCAATTTATTCAAACCAAAGTAAGTCAATAAAGAAAAATTGGAAACATGGTATGTCTCATGGTCCATATTAAAAAAGGCCACCATCTTGTTTATAATCATTTTGAATGAAAATAATGCTCTACAATTATATGAGGGTGTGAAGTGTCATCACATAAGTTATTAAATAAGCTGAATCCATTTAAAATTCAGAGATTGTATAAAATCCACAATGCAATATTTTAGGATTAAACGAATAATAACTCACAGTTTCATATTAAAAATACCATAGTAATATTTTTGAAAAGTCAGAAGTAATACATTATATGAGCAAATAATGAAGTTTTAGGTTAAAACAAATATTTCTCGAAATTTGGTGACAAAATAAATAAATAGTGCCCCGGACAAGCTCTATCACACTCTTACCTAGAAATGGAAACATTTACTAAAATCTCTTAAGATCATTGAAAGAAATAATATACATTGTTGAAGAAACATAATAGTTACACACTCTAACACGAATAATAATTTCTTAAATCCTCAGACCTATGTTTAAAACTATATATTTTCCTATCCCATTGGATATTATTGGTTTATAAAAATATATTTCATTTAATTTTTTTAATAGTCTTACATTTATTCAATGATAAATAATTTCGTATTTCAAATATTTGTTTAGTTATTATCAACATTGTTGATATCCGCCTGTGTAAACAATCCTCCAAGTCATTTTATTGGGGAAATTAGTCGCTTCATTATGTTAGCAATATTAAAAAGAGTCTGGATAAAAATTTAATTAAAATATTTAAAGCTGATTTCGAAAAATCTCTTGTAAACTACCCTTAATTTTAGGGTTGGATGGGTGATTCCAAACACTCCCATGGATAACCTCTTAACCACCCTATATACCGGATATCAGCCCCAGGAAAAATGGTTTCTGGTCTATGCCAAGAGACAGACAAGACAAACAGAATCGAAAAATCACATTTTTTGTTTCGAAAGCATAAAAAACGTAAAGATTCATTGAATCTCGATGTCAAAAAAGTAACATTACAATTTTTTTCTTCGTGTATATGAGAATAGTTTAAAAAATCACACAGATCTCGCAGTTTATGAAATATTCATGACACCGAAGAAAGAAAATAATGACTTCAAACACACACACACACATCTGTTACCTAGGGATGAAACGTGCTGAGCTCCAATTAATAAAACTGGTCAAATATAGTAGCAAATACTCATAATAATTTTACGTTAATTAGATCTTTAGTATTCTAGATCACTGCATAGTTGCTGTTCCCCAATATTTAATTTTGTTCTAAATTACTTATATCAACCAATACATGAAAGTAAATCTTGAAGGACCTTGAAGAACCCTTTCTCCGGTCTATATCATATCGTTTTCTTTCTGGCTTTAAATTGTCCAGAGCTTTAAGAAAAGATCTATTCAGTAAGAAAAACTATTCATTTAGATTTTGTGTTAAAATGGTTAGTTTTATATTTACTATTTATTGATTTTCAAAATAAGATTGGTTGTAATATTGTAAAACTTTTGTAGATTGTTCTACTGGCTGGTGACAGGACACACAACATGAAGTTTTAAATAGTGATGTATTTAATATGAAAATATTCTGCTACTCACAACATAGCTACATTTAAATTATTGATCATACGCACGAAAAAATTTATTTTAACCAGACAATATAAAATGCAACAATAATGTGTATCTTGGAAACAGCTATCATAATATATTGAAATATATCTTGTTTCCTGGCAACAAATACTATCATTGCTTGATTGTAAAAACAGAAAGAATTTGATTAATGAAGCTAAGATTTATAATAAATATAACCACCAATATTACACGCGATACTGTAATATAATATTATCCACGATTATTACGGGAGCCTCACATAAGAGGCTAAAAGGATAAAAAGATACTAATGGATATCATCACCCAAGATACTGCGTTATCTAATCAAGGTAATCCATGATTAAAACATATTTTTTCTACAGGTATCTCACACATGGCTATCTCTTTATTATATGGATACTTTATAGTAAAAGTTAGTAAGGTTAGCTGAAAATGTACTTTCTTGGAAGTCCCAATTGCAAATACTCGGTCATTATTACAACTACAATGATTACAACTGTTAGAGTGTTTGTTTCATATGAATAGTGATTGATTTATGTGTGCTCTACCAGCCATTATTAATACTAACATAATTTTTTTTTAATTTGAAGACAATCTATGCAAAAAACACAGCACCAATATATCTAAAATACTTAAACCGGTTGACAAAGAATTCATTAATTTATTTGAAAAGCGTGTCATAGACAGGGGCTCAAAACCACTAATTACGGGCCACTTTAACAAAATAATTGCTAACATATTATTTTATATTACCTGGTTGAGCTTTATCTTGCCCAATCAAAGTACTCGGGTTTTAATCCCTCTCAGTTTATGTGGTATTTATTAAAACTTTATGAATTCTAAGATAAGCTTTGATGTTGTGTGATGCAGGGTACAAAATGGCTCCAAAAGATGATCCGCTGTAAGAGTTGGCAATTCAGGCAGTTCAAAATAAAAGTAATTGAAAAATAGGAATTTACAAGAAGATATTATGAAATTCGAAGACTTTTTGGAATACGGTCTCAATATTAAAAACATTCTACCAAATAATCAAATAATATCAAGAAAAAAATGACTGCCTTCGAAATTCCTAGTAATAATAATCCAATTTCCTAAAACAAATATATAAATAGGTGGCTCAATGGGTTGAATGATTTCCCCTCCTTCGAAAAAATTAACAATTCAGGTAACAATTCTAAATTATAAACTATCTCCTTGGACTAAATATAAAAATTACAATTGATTATCCATATGACATAGATATTTCTATAACTGTTGACCAATTTTCTGAAACAAGCCCTAAATTAATTACAAAGCTTATTATCCCTTACTATTTTAGCAGTAAATCTTTTGGCGATGTGTCCGAATTTTCCAAAATTCCAATTTATGAGAAATTAATACCGAAAGAAAAATATTTAGAATACTGTCTTGGAAAAATGTATGATTACCTGTACAGAATATTTTGACGAGCAAGAAACCACATCTTGTACAGGAAGACTCTTCAGGAGAATTGGGGGATGGCTTCAGAAATTAGATATTTTCAAATAAATTGACAAGTGGAGAATCTTATTCAAAACTATAGTTTTTTTTAAAATAAATACACTTTAAAATTTAAAATTGTTAAATCAAAATTTCCAATTGAAAATATTACGTGCTTAAACTGTGTCAGTGTTTGAAAAAATTTCGGATAAAATCTTTAAAAAAAATTAATCAGCACTTTCCTGTAAAAAAAAACCTACAAAGAACTGTTAGACTATTGTTATTTTTTTATTTTTTTTAGTACCGCTTCCTAATTAACTTTGAGTTTATACACCGATATCTCTATTAATTTTTTTTGTGTGCATGTTAAAGCCCTTTTTTAAATATCATAGCGAGAGTCTATAATGTAGACGAAACACCTGACTCATGAGACTCATGAGAGACATGTAGCCTCAATGACGTCAGCTGAGAAAGGAGCTACAATATCAATCATTGCAGCGATGAGTGCCAGTGGATACTTCGTTCCTCCACTGATAATCTTCCTCAGAACCAACACGTCCTATCAACTGATGTGATGCTGTCCTCCAAGCTCTATTGGATCCATATGGATGGGTACAAAACCCATCTTTTCCCTGAGTGGTCAGCTCATTTTGTTAAACTTGCCAAATCAACTCAGGAATCAACAGTTTTATTATTATTGGATGGACACTACAGCCACACTCGCAATCTAGATATAATCGATATGGACCGAGCCAATCACGTTACCATTGTCGTGCTTGTTCTTCACTCAACCCACTGGTTTCAGCCCGTTGTACTAGACATTCATGGGCCCTCTAAAGGCTTTTCACAGTGAGGAAGTAAGGATGTAGCTTCGTCACATTAATAAAGCAATCACTCCTGATGATATATCGGACCTATTACGAAAAGCTTACTTAAAGTCCAAACTGGGGTATTGGAGTCAATGGCTTCAAGTCAAAAGAGTTATTTCCATTGAACACAAACATTTCACTAATGCAGACTTCATGAAATGTGAAGTTGAAGCAGATAATAGAATTATCTATACAAATATGTAGTAACAGTAAGCCATTAAAATATATGAGTGTGTATTTACTATAGCAATTTGTTTCAAATTTTCAAATTTTTTAAGAGCTGTAATGATCCTGTTTTGTTATATAGCTTTCTGGAGTAATTAGATTCAAGCTGTGTCAATTTTATTTAGTTGGACTATACTGTTGTTGCTCGCAAGATTTCAGCAGCTCTCGGGATCAAAATTGATGGTATAACTAGNGATCAAAATTGATGGTATAACTAGAAAACTTGTGGGGGGGGGGGGTATTAGTTTCTTCTTCCCTTGTTAACTACGTGTTCTAAGAGAACAAGCACGATGAAGAAACGCGGATGCTATTGTGGCGATTTCTTGAATGTATCATATTAATTTGTGAAAATAAAACTTATAAAATGTGTTAATAAAAACAATATTTAATTAACAATATAATCAAGTGGTCTACAGTATCGGATCGCGACAGAGCTTTTTATCTTTAAATTTTATTTGGATATATTTTTTTTAAATTCTAAAATATATGCTTGTACTAATTTCTGTTTATGAACAAACATTTCACTTAAATGATACATTTTTAAACATATTTTTTATAATCTTTTATTGAATTCTAAGTGTAGCCCATATTTACACCCTTATTCTAAAAAATTGGATATTACTTTTTTTATTAAAAATGCCTATTAATTGAGAAATTATTTTATCAAATAATAATTTAAAGTTATTAACTTAAATTAATAATGTTAAGCTACACACAGACCCAATATCGTAGCTCAATAGTGAAAAGAGATTAAATTTCAATTTTTAATCAAATCAGTAGCCCATATTTCCACCTTCTCCTCTTGATAAAACTACGGGCTATGAGTGATTTGGGGAAATTGTAGAAACTGGTCATTCAAAAGTTCATTTTAATTTACTTTGGATATAGGTACCGTGCAAATTGCAGAAGATTTTTGAATTCACGACACGAGTGCGCAAGATAGCCTCATTCTTAAGATATTGCAAGGTAAATCCGGGCGGCATCATGTTTACCACGATCAAATACTCGAAAATCCTAATACATAACTCACCGTTTATCGTAAAATACTTGGACAATTACAGAATTTTTCTCGGAAATTGTTATAAAAACCTTTAAAGTTATAATCGTAAGTGTTTAGAGATTAAAGACTTTATTGAAATGGAGGAATGGGTTTAGATGGTTTGAAATTAGTGGGTAAAACACTATTAAAAGAGGATGAAAATAAAAAATTTCCAGGATTGCAGAGGGATCACTTAAAAAAATAGCCAAATAAATTTTATTTATTTAACATTTCTGAACCGAGTTCTTAACCTATAAAACTTTAATTGGTATTCCAAAATAAAATTTACTTTTAAACTAAAATAATTTTAGCGAAAAATGTAATATTAATAAATAGCGAGATTCAGCTTAAAACGGCCACCTCGGTCAGCGAGAAATTATTAATAGCTGTCAGGCCACACAGCTTAAAATACAATGGCCTGTATGGTTTTATGGATCTCCTTCTCTATTCAGTCTAAGCTTTTAATCGGTTTCAGCCTTCACCAACAATCAACTTTAGTCATTTCAGTAAGAAAGTGGGAAAAGAAAACTACGAAACTTCTTATCTCAGAGTAAAGAGAAAAGCTCACTGCTGGTTCTCAAATATATTAAACTTTTCCTTTGTGAGCTCATTAAGAAATTATTATAATTGTTAGAGGAAGAATACATTTATAACTCTTTTTCATCAAGCCTAGTCTCATAACACAGCAAATATAATTTATAAGTCGTTAAAAATTAGATATCATATTTACACACGTATCTATTAATAAAACTTAAAACATATGTTTTGTATAGAAAAAGAGCCACGTTGGAATATTTCGACATTTTGGTGACGCGAACATTATTTTGAAAATAACGCATCATAGAATTAAATATTGTGTTAAAGCAGGACGTCTGCACGGCAATTTCTCGCTTACCGAGTCAAACTTACTTATTTATTAATTTACTTTGGATATAGGTACCGTGCAAATTGCAGAAGATTTTTGAATTCACGACACGAGTGCGCAAGATAGCCTCATTCTTAAGATATTGCAAGGTAAATCCGGGCGGCATCATGTTTACCACGATCAAATACTCGAAAATCCTAATACATAACTCACCGTTTATCGTAAAATACTTGGACAATTACAGAATTTTTCTCGGAAATTGTTATAAAAACCTTTAAAGTTATAATCGTAAGTGTTTAGAGATTAAAGACTTTATTGAAATGGAGGAATGGGTTTAGATGGTTTGAAATTAGTGGGTAAAACACTATTAAAAGAGGATGAAAATAAAAAATTTCCAGGATTGCAGAGGGATCACTTAAAAAAATAGCCAAATAAATTTTATTTATTTAACATTTCTGAACCGAGTTCTTAACCTATAAAACTTTAATTGGTATTCCAAAATAAAATTTACTTTTAAACTAAAATAATTTTAGCGAAAAATGTAATATTAATAAATAGCGAGATTCAGCTTAAAACGGCCACCTCGGTCAGCGAGAAATTATTAATAGCTGTCAGGCCACACAGCTTAAAATACAATGGCCTGTATGGTTTTATGGATCTCCTTCTCTATTCAGTCTAAGCTTTTAATCGGTTTCAGCCTTCACCAACAATCAACTTTAGTCATTTCAGTAAGAAAGTGGGAAAAGAAAACTACGAAACTTCTTATCTCAGAGTAAAGAGAAAAGCTCACTGCTGGTTCTCAAATATATTAAACTTTTCCTTTGTGAGCTCATTAAGAAATTATTATAATTGTTAGAGGAAGAATACATTTATAACTCTTTTTCATCAAGCCTAGTCTCATAACACAGCAAATATAATTTATAAGTCGTTAAAAATTAGATATCATATTTACACACGTATCTATTAATAAAACTTAAAACATATGTTTTGTATAGAAAAAGAGCCACGTTGGAATATTTCGACATTTTGGTGACGCGAACATTATTTTGAAAATAACGCATCATAGAATTAAATATTGTGTTAAAGCAGGACGTCTGCACGGCAATTTCTCGCTTACCGAGTCAAACTTACTTATTTATTTAAGTCAAACAATTTTTTTGATGCACTCAGTCTTACTACATGTTCGGGATATCTGAAGATTAGAATTAATGGAGTAAAGATTTAGGAATTAGAATTAAGAGTATTTATACCCTTATTTTAGTGAATTGTGAGAGTGGAACTATTTAGGATGTAAAAACACCCTCAGTACATCGAACGGGATTCCATCCCCTATATATCTGTCACCATGGAACAAGTATATTTCAGGATTGACACCCCAGTCTATGCAACCACTGATTAGGTCGAATCTAACAAAATACATTAGAATGATACACAAAAAATGTAGGAAGAAAATACAGAAAGTAGTCAGAAAATGATATATTTATTTTAAAAACTTGCTATAATGATAATTCGAAAGCTCAAATTTATTTAATTCATTAATTACTACTTCTATATTTTGAATATTTTTACGAGGTAATCTTGCTTACACAAACCACGTCTTGCTAGCCATAAAGACTATAACACGTATTTACACTTGTTGTGTGGGGATTACAGCCGTATAATTGGGAAGAAATGTAGTCTAATTTGCAGGGGTAAATATTGAAAAAATTTTTAAAAAAAGTACACCTCAGTATATAATCAGCTAGTGTTTTAACCCTAACCTCCCCGTAACCAGAAAACCACACAAGATGTGACAGAAGCATTTTAACAGTGAGCCCACTGGTACTAACATTAATAGGTAGTCAAAAAAAACTAAATGAAAAATCTAATTCACTTAATTTTTGCGTTTGGGATAACATTTAAGATGTTGATGGTCAATATACTATGATTTTATTTGAAGAACAAACATATTTCTTTTCAGCCAGCACTGAAAACATTTTACTGTATTATTTGTGTGTTTTTGTAGATATTGATATCTACCAACATTAACAGCTGCAAATAGCATGACTTGATGTATGGATATATTAAAATGTTTTAAGTAGTTTTATTAACTACCAGATACTGTTATTCCTACAAAAATCAGCATATACCCACACACGGACATACTAACTAACAATATTTTAAAACTAAGCGATAGAATTGATAGCATTAATAAAATTTTACTTACCTACTCTATGGCATTAGGAACTCGAAGGTTCTTTACCGCACTCAAAAAAATAGGACACCTATTCATATCTCGAGCTAGTTTTTTCCAGTCCAACTCATTACACCTTATGGCAACCTTGAGCTAATTCTATCCAGTCCACCTCATTACACTTTATCCCTATCTTGAGCTAATTCTATCCAGTCTATCTCATTACACCCTATCTCTCTCAGATCTATCCAAATGTTACCCTCCCAACTGCGCCTGAGTTTTCTTTAGAAAGTAATAAATGTCCGCTTAACTTAACATAACTAGAATCAGTAGAAACTTGGGCTAAGCCATAAAGAGAGGTCTATGAATAGAATAAAGCCCATCAATTCTGGCTTGACATTAATTGAGGAGTCGGGTTTTTAATCCCGGATTGGTTCACTAAGATTTATTTCCCTAAATGGTAGTCCACTCAAATACGTGTAGTACATGCTTGATTATCTTTCGTAGAAATATTTTTCGAATACCAACTCCCACCCACGCCGAAAATTCCTAAGGGCCTTGACAAAAAATAAAATTTGGAGGGGTGCGCATAATATATTAATGCCTAGGGGCGCAAAAGTTTTGAATCCCCCACTGAGTTTTACACAGTAATTTATAGCAATACTGAACTTATTGTTTGAATTAGGCTAAGGCCAGTTCAATTGTTAGATAAGTGCAATAGGTGTAATAATAAGACAGGGTTCAATGATTAAGGGGCTCTAGGATAGTGATATTCAAAATAGTCTACAGCCGTTAGAGGATTAGGGCATTAGGTTAATGATATTGACAAAATTCTAAACCATTTAAAGGAATAAGAAATTAGGGTAGGGATAATGATAACAGTCTACAGCCTTTAGAGAAAAAGGGCTTTAGGGCCGTGATATTCACAACAGTCTACAGCCGTTAGAGGAAGATGTCATTAAGGTAGTGATATTGACAAAAGTCAACAGCCGTTAGAAGAAGATGCCATTAGGGTAGTGATATTGACAACAGTCAAAAGCCGTTAGAGGAAGATGTCATTAAGGTAGTGATATTGACAACAATCAACAGCCATTAGAGGAAGATTTCATTAGGGTAGTGATATTGACAACAATCAACAGCCGTTAGAGGAAGAGGGCATTAGGGTAGTGATATTGACAAAAATCAACAGCCTTTAGAGGAAGAGGGCATTATGGTAGGGATATTGATAACAGTCTACAACCGTTAGAGTAAGACGGCATTAGGGTAGTGATATTTAAATTATTCTAAAGATGTTTAAAGAACAAAATTAATCTTCAAATATTAGATTTTCTTTTTGTTCAACACGTTTTGTTGGCCATTCGAGTTATACGCCTAATAACTAACAACGTTTATTTGTTAAGAATGAGGAAGGTTGAATTTAGAGGAAATGTACGCGCATTTACATTTTAAAAATATAGGTTGCTCGAAACTTCTGTTCCTATGGTATTTGAGAAACACAAAATCTCAAAAAAGTATCTAGAATACAATTATGAACACGGACTTCAAGTAACAATTTTAAGCAATTGATAATAGGAACTACTAAGCCTTGTTTAACTGGAAGGAAAATCATAAAAAAGGACAAAATTGTAATCATATAATTAATTTACACAAAAATTGTTCTCTTTGTTGATTATGTTGTTATAGACAAGACAAACAAAATATTATTTGTCAGTGGCACCAAGTCTTTACAAAATTATTTTTAAATTCAATTTTTATATATTTTAACCCTAAATTAAATTGGACATATTTTTAAAGATTGGTAAGAAATTTAAGTTTTGGATTTGAGAAATATGTAGTTCAACCTCCCAGTAGTAATAAATTAAATCTTCTTTCTTATTATTTTATTCCCTTCTCCATACTTGATCTTTTATCTTCTATAACGTCATGTTTCGGTGTTATGTTACACCATCTTCAGGTCTGAGGAAAACCACTGATTTGTGAAATATTGTCTAGATATAAATAAATTTGTAAGTATTATAAAGCTAAACATTAGGAATGTAAATAGTAAAGAGAAATTAGAAGATAATATACGGAATATTAAATAAATAATTTCTTAAACTAATAAGCTTATAATTACCTTATTTTTGATGACGGTGTTTTGTTTAAAATACATATTGGCGGAAGTTTTGTGAAATTTTGATTTATTATAACGTTTGAAAGATTTTGTGGGATGACCAACAATAAGTTGTAAGCTGCCAACAAAATAAATAAAATAAAAAACAATTTATAAATGAGATATTGTTGCTAGTATAATATAGAGTGTAGTTTATATGATGAGTAAATGTAGATAGATATATTGTTAATTTTATCAAAGAATGTGGAATTGAGTTAAAATGAGACATATGAATATATGGTGTTAATCTCCTTGATTATGGTTTGAATAGGTTTTAATTGGGTTGGAGGTAGAGCGAGAATTGTTGAAATGAGGACTAAATTTTAGTTTGAAGTGTTGAGGTAACTTTCTAATTGTGTTAATAAGGGATTGATTTTAAAAATTAGTATTCTCATTTAAAATTTTTTTGCTGTTCATAATGGCTGTTTGGATGTGTAGGTTTTCCGCAAATTCCATTATATTATCTCAACTCAAAATCAATATACCAAAAGTAGTATCTACAAATGACATGTGAATGTAAGGTTGTATTCATTGGTCAGACCTTAAGAAGCTTTCAATTTAATATGCTGAGAACATTAGGGATTTTAAATACAATAGATGTAAATCCAGATTCGCTGAAAATCTTAAACGCTTCGGGTATCAACTAACACCAATTAATAAATGCGTGAAACTTTTACAATCCTCTTCAAAAGATCTCGTGATGACATTGCGGAAACCTTACAAATCCAAACAGCCATTCTGAACAGCAAGACATTTTTAATACAACAACAAAGCACAAGTGTATTTAACTCTTGTGTCATAGAAAATTACCCGACTACCTGCTTGCTCACACCAACTGTTCTGCTGTATTAGCAGTCAAACACACTTGAATATAAATATTCATGATTATATTATTCGAGTTTTTTATTCAAAGTTTTGAATCAAATAGTCGGCTATAAAATATTCGAAATTTTGAACCTTCACACATCCCTAATTATTATTATTATTTTATTCATACAATTTTTAAAATGCATAAAGAATACGTTGTAATAATAAAACGGGGCACCTGCTACGTGAGTATGGTCAACAATTTATGGGCTACCATAGGTTTACGTGCGCGAATCCGGACAACTGGGCGCCGCCATCTGGGCGCCGCCAACTTGGCGCGGCCAACTGGGCGCCAGGACAACTTTTTTCTTTTTAAAAAACTTACTTTTTTGCAATGCATTTTTTCTTTTTAATTAAAAAGTGATTAGTAAAAACAAAAATACACTCTTTTTAAATAGCATGATGTGCAGCATCATATTTTATTTAAATGTTATTTGTCTTGTATTAATGCATTGCAATTTTTTGTGCAACACCACGTAAAAACGAAATAATGTCTCTATTATTATAGTTCCTAACTAGTCTTAAAATTCTAGCATCGACTTCTCGATACTTTCTTTTTTTCGGCGTGGGCTCATGTCCAGCTACAAGATGTTCATAGTAGATATCTCT
>CABFWO010007858.1:0-22003 GCA_902155825.1 Timema genevievae | reverse complement strand
TCGATAAAATTGACATTTTTCAATAGAAAACTGCCGGTTTCATAACAAAAAATAAGAAAATGTAACAATTAATAAACATCGATACAATATCTTAAAAGGGGTGTTGAAAATATTAACATAAAAAAAATGTCATTTGTTCTCAAGAAAACTGATATTTCCAAACGTATGATTTTTCCGCTAGACCTGTCCGGTAGCGAGCGCCATCTACGGTTTCCATGATCCATCTGTTCTTGTTGGCGCGGAAGGATACGTTGGTCGGTTGTGAAGCCACGCCACGCCTTTCACCCTCCCGTCCACCATCTCACAAAATAGGTTTTAAATTTGCACTCAACAGGGCCACGATGTAAATAGAAATTATAAGGTAGCACAGAAGGCAGTACTATCGGAAGTTTTTGAACTTTCTAATTAATAAATCAAATATCCCCCCCAAGATGTATTTCTAGAACGCCAAATTTTAGTGACTCTCAATCAGTGTTGGTGGTCGAACGTGGACTCCCTTTAGCAATCAGGGTTTATATGAGCCCGACATTTGTCCCACGCACCCGCCGATGCTGGTCATGACAATGCTAACAGCTGCGATAGGTTGGAGACCACGGTCTTTCAGATGTTTGTAGCGATACCGACTTAGATCACCCCCCCCTTAAACCGCACATGTGGGCACGCGGGCAGTGGCATCAGTCTCATCTAGTCTGATTTGTCAAAGACGAAGAAGTTTGGGTAGAAAACCCGGAAAGGTTTAGGCCTACCTATAGCTGTATTTTCATAAATGGTTTCCCACTTTTTCTTTAAGAAAATGCTGATACATTTACTCTTAATTCCCCTTCCTCGTCCTTATCTTAATGTGAATATACAGATAGCCCGGACGGGTGCTAAGACACGTGACACGGGGAACAGAAATATCCCAGGTGTTGAACGCAGTAGTTAAAAACGTATAGGGGGAATTTACAAGATACATAATGATAAGAGAGGAATTTACAATATATATTATGATAAAGTGAGGAATTTATAAGATATAATAATATACAAAGGAATGTACAATATGTACAACGATAAAAGTGAGGAATTTACAAGATAACTGATGATAAGAGAGGAATTTAAAATATATATTATAAAGTGAGAAATTTACCAGATATAATAATGTAGAGAAAAATGTGCAATATATACAATGATAAAAAGTGAGGAATTTACAAGATATAATATAGAGAGAAGAATTCACAATATAACTAATGATAAGAGAGGAATTTATAATAAAAATAATGATTAAAAGTGATGAATTTACTAGATTTAATAATATAGAGCGGAATTTACAAGATAACAAATGATTAGAGAGGAATTTACAAGATAACAGATTATTAGGGAGGAATGTACAATATATAGTGATAAAAAAATGAGGAATTTACTAGAGATAATAATATATTCCTACTGATATTGAGGGTTGAGGGCGCGCGGACTCGCTGTGGACTGTAGAGCCGACACTCAAGGGGTCCAGAAACTAAGATGTAAATTTCCCGGGATGGCGGTGACCCAGTTAGTTGTACGACCCAGCAACAGGTGGCGCGTACATCACTTTTAATTCTCAACCCACTTAGTCCATCCCCTCCCCCTTCCCTCCGAGTGTGGGTTAAAAAAAAGTTGTGTCTATTGCCTCTGATACTCGAGAAATGTACTTATTATTACTACCATTGTCTTGTGAATTCGCTGAATAGGAGGGACCTGCAATGGTGGGCGCGCAGGTAAAGGCGTCTGACCCGTCTCAAGATGTTCAAGGTTCGAAGTGGGTTTGTTTCCTCTGAGTGGCAATGTTAGGAGAACCCGGACGGGTGGTAAGACTATAAAAAGGGTCCGCTATTATCTGTAAAATAAGTAGATTAACAATGCTGTGGCGTCAGGCGCTCTACACACGTGACTTATCAGCACGAAACTATGGTTTCCTGTAGTACAATTTTCTTTATCTAATAATTAGAAAAGTCACTAGATCTACTTCCCCGTATTCATACGTCAAATCATGTAATCTGCAACTGTAATTTTTGAAAGATATTATCAATATAATACAATGTGATCAAATTTGGCCGCAAGAATATATGTTTGTTTATTTCTGAAAGGCTGTTCGTATGAACATATGATCGTAGATGGTCTGTAACCACGTGGATTGACTGATGAGCTGAGCTAATAACAGATTGTTTTTTTTTGTTTTTTTCAAAAATAAATATTTACTTTCGTTTTAAAATAACATATGCCCTTGTAAAGTAAAAATTAATCTTCTACTAAGTTTTTTTTTTCATGTTTTACTTTTGAATATTTCAAGAGAAAAGTGATTTTAACATTATTTTTTTCTTTCTAAATTTGTGTAAAAAGATATTCATTTCAGACTTAGAAGGCATTGCTCATGACAATTTGCCGACCACAGACACCGTTTAAAATGATTGTCTTCCACAAAAAAATATAACGAGATTTAGGAAATGATGAATTTGGAGCCTCATTACTGGGTAAAAATGTATACTTCCACATTTTAGTAAAAAAATAAATTACATGTTTAACATTTGTTTTGATAGTTTGTATGAATTTCACTTGATGCAACCATGAGTAAATCATGTAGCGTGCTTATATCATTGTAAAAAAAATTATCAGCTCTAAGGCGGCCATCTAGGTTGGTGAGAAAATATATTCCCCCTCTTCCCCGCCCCATTTATTTGAGATATTTAATGTCACTTTCTGAACCGACTGAATATATCAGCACACGACTAATAAACTAACATAATTCTAGAACAGACACAACACACAGCCCCCTTGCCATTAATTCATCAATGCGAAAGGGGAAATCCACATTTCATCAATGATACATTTTTCTCTGCCATGCCAGTAGTCGAGCCCGGAGGGGGTCCAATAAAAAGAAACGCTACCGAATGAGCTAAGGTGTCCAGACGAGAAAATAGCAATCGTTGTCAGACCACACGGCCTGTGTCATTTAGTGGGAATACTTATCTATTCTGTTTGAGAATATATTCCCTTTCGCCCTTTTACATACAAACCACCCTTTGTCATGTCAATAAAAAAAAAGAGGGGAAATAAAACTACGAAACTTCTTATCTCATGCTAAAGAGGAAAGCTCGCTATCAAATATCTTAATATTTACTGTATTTGTTAAGAGGAAGGCTAAATCTAGAGCCACTTTTCATCAAGACTAGTCTCATAGCTCAGCAAATATGATTAAAAAGTCGTTGAAAATGAATCTTCACACATTTTTTATATTGATAAAACCCAAAATACAAGTTTGTTAAGAAAAAATAGCCCTGTTGGGATTACGACTTTATTTTAATGTGGACCATATTTTGAAATAACTCATCGTAGAATTAAATATTGCGTTAGAGCTGAACGTCTGCGCGGAAATTTCTAGCTTACCGAGGGGGCTGTAGGAGACAAGTGGGGGGGGGGGATAATTTGTTGGTAAATACTTACACCAACCTTAAAAAATAGTTTTAGTTATTTTGTTGATGATAAAGTGAAAATAAAATCCAAGCAAATGATATGACAATAAGAAATGAAAATTTATCGGTAAGATTTTCAGATCATTAAATTCCAGCATAATGGGATATGTTCGTAAATACATTGTTGATAATACTGAAGTATTAATAGATCTGGTATACAGCAGACACAATGTTAGTGTCACATTCAGCCACCAAGCGCTGTAGTCGATACGTGAGTGTGAGAAAAGAACTGTAATCTCTGTTATTGCTTTATTGTAACTCATTTTTATATAGCTGGGTTCTTTTTTCAGAAAAAATAAGAACTAAAAAATTCCCAAGAGGAATTTTTTCCGTTTCACATCCCCCAACTTTCCTGGAATGTGGAACGTTCTACAGATACAGTCCAATTCTAATAGGAAAGGCTTTTAATAAAATACAAACATTTTAATTTACTGTCAACATTGAGCTATCAATAATTTTCTAAGCCTATAATGTTATTTTATAGTTATTGATCAAAAGTGACAGTTACAGATAACACGGCTCGACGTATGAATACGTGAAAGCTGGTCTAGTAAATTTTATGAATGTTAATTAACCTTCCTGTGAAAATAGTACTGTATGTAGACGCCTATATCCACATGGAACCTCAAATTCATATTCTGGTCCATCAGCGTGTGATAAGTAAGCCAGTAAATCTTTAAAACGATTAACAATTGTAAATTTCTCTGGGTTTGTACATTGACAGCGGGCTTATCAGGGCTACCAGCTGTCACATCAATCAGGGGACAAATAGACACAGATGGTAACAGGGCCGGCCACTCAAACTTTAAAAAATTAAATTCTAGCATAACTCTCAGTTTTCTCAGAAAAAAAAAATCAAACTTTTTAAAAGGTTTTTTCTTCCAGCTGTAAGGCTTGAAGGTAGGAGTGTAAAAGACACGAGAAAATGTGTCTTTGAAGTTTTTAGAGAAAACTTATTTTTTTTGCCAAAATAAATCAAATATTTCACCAGTACAAATATAGTTTAATTTTCTTCACAGGGTGAAGATATTCAACATTTGTTGAATATCCATCATGAACATAGCGACATTAGGTAAGAAACTTTATAAATGAAGAGAAAAAGTTGTCATTAAATTTCAAGAACCTACACTCCCACCTTTAAGTTTCATACAGACGGCCAAATTCAAAAAATTACCCCTCACCCCCACCCCCACTGATGCACAAAATTTAAACATTATTCCGTGTGTTCTCGATCAGTGGACGACGTACCCTCAAATGGTTGGTGATAAAAACACCACCTTTATATTATTACTCGCTTTGCTCATTGGGGGCTCCAACTCCAAACCTCCACTGGGTTTTCTTTGCATGTGGATGTAAACTAATGTAATTCCAGCGTTGTTTTGAATGTAACAACTTAAAGTTACCGGTATTGTATTGTATTGTATATTGTGCCGGTTAGTTCAGCCCCGTTTTATATTAAAGTGTTAAAGGCATTTTTACTCGGACTTTTTAATAGGACCAAACTTGTGGATCTCGCCAAATCCATGGCTGCTGGTGCAATCCGTATTTTGATAGGTTTTACCGTTTAGCCACAAGAGACCTCCAAAGAAAGGTCCGCACCGACTTTAAATTTGCTCCACCATTTTAATTTTTTAGGGGGATTAAAAATTATTTTTTTACATTTTTTTGAATTTTCCCGTCGGTTACAGGTTAGAAGCTATAAGTTAGCCAAATTTCAAGTTTTTATCTCATCTGGAAGTGGGTAAACATTAATGTCAGTGAGTGAGTGAAGTCAGCCGTGTGGTTTTATAGTAGTATAATTGTTAGTATGTCTGATAAAGGTTCACTAACGAATCAATCCATGGGGTATGGATAGGAAGGGTAGTTTTAGAGGTAGTATTACATCACAAACCAAATGCAACAAGCCAGGATTCGAACCTCAGCCCTCTGTCCACCAGAAATCAAGTATATTGCGAGCTTTATACCCTGTGAGTAGCGGTCCGGGTATAACTTTACTAGCAAATATTTGAACTAGTTTATTTATAAAGTAACTGAAGTACCCCAACGTATC
This sequence comes from Timema genevievae, assembly GCA_902155825.1. Lineage (NCBI taxonomy): Eukaryota > Metazoa > Arthropoda > Insecta > Phasmatodea > Timematidae > Timema > Timema genevievae. Next base: position 16,468 of record CABFWO010007858.1, on the reverse strand, counting down.
CCAGGAGGTTTTTAATTAATTAAAAATAATCAAGTCAAAATTTTAAAATTTCTGCACGTTCGTGCACAGGGCCTACTGATTTTTAAAATGTCAGCCCTCTACGTGCGGTAGATATCACTTAATGCTCATGACAGACAAACTATGCACTTTATTAATTTTAATATAGAATATGTGAATAGTACATTTTAACAATTTTTAATTTTTTACGACCCCTTGACGATAGAAAATTATGATCGTAAGAAAAATATTAAAAATTCGAGATTTTAATGAATGTTGACGTTTCATGACCCCATTAACTCGAAAAATTAGTTTTCGCGATACCTTGTCTTTGTGTCTGTGTGCCTGCATCTCGGCCTAGAGCTAAAATTATTTTACCGATCAGGCTAAAACCTGCTCACTAGGGTTTTCATAACGGCTTGAAACGTGTTGGGGACAAATGAGAACGTCTTGAAACGTGTTGGAAATAAATGAGAACTGGCTTGAAACGTGTTGGAAATAAACGAGAACGGCTTGAAACGTGTTGGAAATAATTGAGAACGGCTTGAAACTTGTTGGAAATAAACGAGAACGGTTTGAAACGTGTTGCAAATAAATGATAACGGCTTGAAACGTGTTGGAAATAAAAGACAACGATCTAAAAAGAATATGTACAGGTCTTAGGCTGTTTAGTTGATTTCAATTAACTTGATTAACAATTAACTTAATCTCACTTTGCGAGACGGTGCGCCATCTTTAATTTGGACCATTCCATGGCATTTCATTCCGGACGGATAGCTCAGTTCGAGACGCCACAAAGGAATTCTCGAAGACCTTTTAAACACACGGCACATTGAACAAGGCGCTAAAAATGATCAAATCACACCATCTCTTTTAAAAGGAGAGATTTTACTTATAAAAATATTATATAATATGGTGTTTAAAAGCTCAATAACTACAATTCTAACCATTATTATTGTGCGTCTTTTAAAACTAATGCTGATCACGGGATTAATTTTTTTTTATTTTTACTCCTAAACCTTTTTCTCAATTCTTTGTGAGCTTCCCCCAAACTCTCGGGGCTCTCTCAATGACCCTCCGTGGTACACCGGTTGAAAAACGCTGATCTAGGCCAAGGGTTCTTAAACTTGTACCATGGACCCCTTCTCAGATTAATAGTTTTAAAATTAATAAGTTTAAATACATTTAAATACAGTTTTCAACACGTTGAGAATAAATTGTGATATGTGCTTCTTTATTAATATTTAAAAAAATAAGACTAAAAATTTAGCTAAGTTAAAGTAAAATGTATTTTAAAAACACACACCTCATATGTTGTTCGCGGGGACCCCCAAGAGACTGTTGTTGACCTCAGGTTAAGAACCTGTGCTCAAGGAGAATGAATATACCTGTGTAGTTCCTATAGCTTGCCCAGCCCTAACTAAAACCGTTAATAGCATAATAGCTCAAACTTTCCCTCCTAAAGCCACCCTAAAATGTAAATAAAAGTTACCATAAGGTATAAAACACCAAGAGTTTTGGCGGGGAATTTCTTGGAAAAATAAGCTTATGGCCCATCAACCTGTCCCTGGCACTGTCACTGTCACTAGAGAATAGACTTCCGAATGGCTATTGAAGCAGGGTTCTTGGAGGATTGCTGGCGGAGAGAAAGTTATCTCCATCATCATGAATCAGGGTTCTTGGAGGATTGCTGGCGAAGAGAAATCTATCTCCATCATCTTGAAGCAGGGTTATGAATGGCGTAAAGAACGCTATCTTTATTATTTTGAAGCAGGGTTATAGAAAGCTATCTGCTGGAGCAAAAACCACCATTATGATCTGCAAGGAACACTAGTGAAGCAAGCATCATTAGGATAAATATTGGGGAGGTCTACTTTATTTTCATCCTACCAGCTCCTATCCAGTTCACATATATCCTCCAAGGATAAACGGCTCCTCCAGCCCTTATCCTCCAAGGAAGAAACCTCTACAGCCCAAATCTTTCTAGGATAGCGACTTTTCCAGTCCTTATTCTAATAGTCTAAGATCCGACTGCAGAATTAGTGCACTCATCGAGTGTTTGCTAAAAATCAAATTTTTAGGCATATTTATGATTAGGAAAATATATATCTACCAAGGTGCCTATAAAAATGTGGCCGCTACTATTTTTAATTAAATTATTGCAAATTGATTTTTCGGAAAAAATTTCATTCGCTGGTTTTTTAAATAAAATATCGTCCACTTTACGGCAATATACATGGAAACTGTGGAAAATCACGGTTGCCGTTGCGCACTTGGCCGCACCTCTTCGCAGCCAGGTGTAAACAGGTATGATTTTGATACGTTTATACGTTCATAACGTACATTTATTGTTTATATATCAAATTAAAGCTAATTTTTTTCTGCTTATTATGATATACGGTTGCTTAATTAAATCTGGCCGCAAATAAGGGTTACTGCATATTAAAGATGGTAAATATTTAAGATAGAGTGAAAGAGCGCGTAACATCATTAGTCAGACGAGGATAGTGATTGCCAGCTGGACGACACTTTAAAGCCGTTGCGCATGCGTCGAATGCTAGTGTTCTCAACCACCGGTTCAAACAGCAGTAGGGACTACTTAATAAATACTCCAAAAGAAATATTTAGTTTTTTTCAAAATGACAACTATAAAAATCTGATCGCGGGAATGTTACATAAGTTCGTCTCTTACCAACTTTTTTCTCAACATGATCACAAAAAAGGCAGGCTGACTTTTTATTTATAATTGTTGATGAAATAGCTTGCTGGGATATTGTACCAGCAGATGACAAATTTTGAATACACTGAGAATGATCATCCTCCTGCGCAGATGTACTAGGCTGCTCGTTTAAAGCAGTCGTACTAAGCTGTTCGTCTACTGAAAGTGTAGTCGGTTGATCGTTTAATGTAGCCCTTGATTCTTCCTGCAAAGTAAATGTATGCGTTGAAAGACAATTTGTATTAAAAGCTTGGTTCTCGAAATGTTTTTTTGAAATCTGATTAATATTATTACTGCTGTATATACTTACTAGATCACAGTTTACAGCAGGAATAGTTTGTTCATGAAGACCTGAAGGGAGGCTCGGGATCTGTAAATTATAAGAAATACGGAGGTACAGTTACATATTCCATTGTCATTCAATAACAATGTTTTCATTGTATTTGATATAATTAAACGAAAATATCAAGTCGATCTAAAAGAATATAAATATGTAATTTTTTTTTATTTTGCTATTATTGGCAATTATATATTTTTTTCGAAAAGAAATAACGCATTGTTAACAAAGAAAGTCGGTAATAGTATTTATTTCTCCACATTATATTGCTGAATGATTTTATAGTTTGTTTGAAAGAAGGTTCAAAAAGATCCGACTACCTGAAAAATTCTACCTGTGTGAGAAATGTAATATCTTAGGAATTCGTAGAGGGTACTGTGTTACTACGTTTTCCTATGAAAATAAGAAATTAAAAAAAAACAATTCTTAACAAAAAACCTCAAAGTTAGCACTGTATTATTTATATCGTAACTATAACCTATATTATTCTTAAGTTCAATTGAAATTTTACTTACAGCTTGTGTTTTGCAAAAATCTTCGAATTCTTCTTTATCTTTTTGCTTCAGAACTGTAATTTTTTTTAGACACTCTGTATGATATCCAAAATCATCAGTAGATTCAACTGTCAATAAAGTGTCATGATATTTATATTTTTTCTTACGACGAAACAATAACATTAGTAAACACTTTTTGAATGATGTATTATTAAAGTCAAGTACATTGAATTTTTTGTCACACAGAAAACACACCTTCATCTTTATCGATTTTATTTTATGTTAATTAATTTGATAATTTTTAGATGCACAAAATTAAACAACAATAGATATAACGTTTTGTATTACGAACTCCAAAACAGCGTGGTTTTTATGTTAGAATGAAAATTCGCAGCTGTTCAGTTGAGAACACTAGCATTCGACGCATGCGCAACGGCTTTAAAGTGTCGTCCAGCTGGCAATCACTATCCTCGTCTGACTAATGATGTTACGCTCTCTTTCACTCTATCTTAAATATTTACCATCTTTAATATGCAGTAACCCTTATTTGCGGCCAGATTTAATTAAGCAACCGTATATCATAATAAGCAGAAAAAAATTAGCTTTAATTTGATATATAAACAATAAATGTACGTTATGAACGTATAAACGTATCAAAATCATACCTGTTTACACCTGGCTGCGAAGAGGTGCGGCCAAGTGCGCAACGGCAACCGTGATTTTCCACAGTTTCCATGTATATTGCCGTAAAGTGGACGATATTTTATTTAAAAAACCAGCGAATGAAATTTTTTCCGAAAAATCAATTTGCAATAATTTAATTAAAAATAGTAGCGGCCACATTTTTATAGGCACCTTGGTAGATATATATTTTCCTAATCATAAATATGCCTAAAAATTTGATTTTTAGCAAACACTCGATGAGTGCACTAATTCTGCAGTCGGATCTCGTACTATAAGCGACCTCTCCAATCTATATCACCCAAGGAGAAAATACCTCTCTAGTCTATATCCTCCAAGTAGAGCGACCTGCAGTCAATATCCTCCAAGAGAAGAGACCTCCAGTCAATATCCTCCAAGAAAAGAGACCTCCAGTCTATATCCTCCAAGAGAAGAGACCTCCAGTCAATATCCTCCAAGAAAAGAGACCACCAGTCTATATCCTCCAAGAGAAGAGACCACCAGTCTATATCCTCCAAGAGAAGAGACCACTAGTCTATATCCTCCAAGAGAAGAGACCTCCAGTCTATATCTTCCAAGAGAAGAGACCTCCAGTCTATACCCTCCAAGAGAAGACACCTCCAGTCTATATTCTCCAAGATAAGACACCTCCAGTCTATATCCTCCACGAAAAGAGACCTCCAGTCTATATCCTCCAAGATAAGACACCTCCAGTCTATATCCACCACGATAAGAGACCTCCAGTCTATATCCTCCAAGATAAGACACCTCCAGTCTATATTCTCCAAGAGAAGAGACCTCCAGTCTATATCCTCCAAGAGAAGAGACCTCCAGTCTATATCCCCCAAGAGAAGAGAGACCTCCAGTCTATACCCTCCAAGAGAATACACCTCCAGTCTATATCCTCCAAGAGAAGACACCTCCAGTCTATATCCTCCAAAAGAAGAAAGACCTCCAGTCTATATCCTCCAAGCATAGCGACCTCTCCAGCCCATATCCTCGCTGAAGGTTGTCAGAAATGGTCATTAAAGGGAAGTGCGAGTCCGTGCATTTGATATCCCCCCTCGGGCAGAGTCCGGGGGTTTCCAAGAGCCATCCACGCAAGGCTCCTTGCTTCATTCTTCTCGCGTCCTTACAACTTCTCCACCGCTACTTGGGACGAGAGCTTTATGAAGGTTGCCTAGCAACCAAGGACCAGTGGAAGGGGGGAGCAAGTCAAACTTTGAGCTTGAGAAACAATCAAGTTTTGGGATCTTATGCCTCGTACACACGGACAATGTTTCCGTACTTAATTAAGTAGAGAAACTTGTGCATTGAACCTAGAAGATGCAATTCCCCTATTACTTTTAATCTTTAATTAGAGGATGCTGTGATGCAAGAGTGTAAGGAAGGGCTTGTAATAATTACTGTTTTATCCACCCCTGATGTAAATTTCATACTATAAGTTCAATATGTTATATTTTAATCTTGTTTTGGAGATGGGTTTACAAAGTAAAGCAACACTCTTCTGTCCTTCTCTCGCCCAGACAGGTTGGAGTCTTCTTAACAAGCAAACAAGGAAAAGGACAAAGGAGGGTGCAGTTTCGAATGTTCTAGAGATTTTTTTTTAGCACCGCGTCTTACTACCGGTTCAAGTTATACGCGTATGTACTGGTTACATTAGTGAGTTAGGGGTGAGGAAGGTTGAATTTAGAGGAAGTGTATTCGCATTTACGTGGACGGAGAGTAAAAAAACAATTTAAAAAACACCCTCAGTAAATCCAACCGGGATCCGAACCCCGATCGCCCTATAATCGGCAGTATAGTCCAACACAAGAGTGACGCATTAGACGATGCGGCCACCTAAGTAGGTTAGTTAGTACCTTTGGAGTAGCGGGCTATCTTCAGCGAAAGGTATCCCGCACCCCAATACTCACGGACAGGTTAACATGTACAGTACAATCCTCACGGACAGGTTAACACGTACAGTACAATCCTCACGGACAGATTAACACGTACAGTACAATCCTCACGGACAGGTTAACATGTACAGTACAATCCTCACGGACAGGTTAACATGCACAGTACAATCCTCACGGACAGGTTAACATGTACAGTATAATCCTCATGGACAGGTTAACATCTACAGTACAATCCTCACGGACAGGTTAACATCTACAGTACAGTACTCACGGACAGGTTAACATGCACAGTACAATTCTCACGGACAGGTTAACATGTACAGTACAATCCAATCCTCACGGACAGGTTAACATGTACAGTACAATCCTCACGGACAGGTTAACATGCGCATTACAATCCTCACGGACAGGTTAACATGCGCAGTACAATCCTCACGGACAGGTTAACATGCACAGTACAATCCTCACGGACAGGTTAACATGTACAGTACAATCCTCACGGACAGGTTAACATGCACAGTACAATCCTCACGGACGGGTTAACATGTACAGTACAATCCTCACGGACAGGTTAACATCTACAGTACAGTCCTCACGGACAGGTTAACATGCACAGTACAATCCTCACGGACGGGTTAACATGTACAGTACAGTCCTCACGGACAGGTTAACATGTACAGTGCAATCCTCACAGACAGGTTAACATGCACAGTACAATCCTCACGGACAGGTTAACATGTACAGTACAATCCTCACGGACGGGTTAACATGTACAGTACAATCCTCACGGACAGGTTAACATCTACAGTACAGTCCTCACGGACAGGTTAACATGCACAGTACAATCCTCACGGACGGGTTAACATGTACAGTACAGTCCTCACGGACAGGTTAACATGTACAGTGCAATCCTCACAGACAGGTTAACATGCACAGTACAATCCTCACGGACAGGTTAACATGTACAGTACAATCCTCACGGACAGGTTAACATGTACAGTACAATCCTCACGGACAGGTTAACATGCACAGTACAATACTCACGGACAGGTTAACATGTACAGTACAATCCTCGTCGGATTTCTTGATTTGACTTTGATATAATTACTCCCTAGTGCGGAGGAGTAATGTGACACAGATAAAATGACTTGACGTATGAATACATTAAATTGTTTTTGTAACCACCAGATACTGTTCTTCATAACAAAATCAAAGTGTACCAAATCACGCACAAGTTTCCATGATAGTTACTTGTTTTGCCAATAGTTTCCATGACAGTTGTTTGCACGGTAATGGTCTACTTGTAATGAATTGAGTATCACGACCTTAGTTTAATTGGATGTGAAAGCTCAAAGAGTTACTAGAAATAATCCCTAATATATCCCTACGCCAACAGCTGACATGTCACTTTGGATAACTGTCATGAAAACTTATGGTAATGTATGAATTTGATAGTTAACTACAGTAAATTCGGCCAATATTATTAATATATTAATTTGAGATCAGGCACAAAGTTTATCGTTTTATTCCACCTAAAAATATTATTCACACCCCTTTCACTAAAGGTCTATCTAACATAGCTTCAAAATGGCGAGTTTAAACCATGTGGTTGAACGTGGCGGAAACAAGTAATTTACAATTATACACCCACGGAGTGGATAAAAATATTTTATTCTGTTAAACATTTCGAAATACTATTAAATAATCATAAATTAATTTATTATATACATAATATAACATTTAATTTAAAAACTTAACATTTATAACAAAACAGTGATCTTTTACAAGTGTTAGTAACCCAAAACTTAAACATATGATTTTTGAACTGTCATCCAGGTAAAAAAAACCTATCATGAGCAGACTACGTAAACAGTGCCAATGTGTACGGGGTGGGGCATTTGACGCGCAAGCCAAAGATATAGTTTTTTGTGACTCACAAAATAATTTTCAACTAAACCATATCAATCCTCGACCCCGGCACAGATTTATCTCATTACCAAACCCTTCCTTTACCTCTGACAAGACGTGTATTAATCACAACTTGTGAATATGTGGAATGCCAGGCCTCCACCGTGGTTCGGATTCCACGTTAAAATGTAGGTCCTCCATTTCATCTCACAATCACCCTACCATTACACATTAGCGTAAGTGCGTATAACCCGAACGGGTAGTAAGACGCGGTGCTAATAATAATAACAACCAAACCATCTCTATTATTTACGAATTAGATAGCTACCACACACTGCTGGTATTCTTACTCCAGAGTCCTACCAGTGATGTGGTTGCGATAGCCATTCCTCTTTTGTTTTTAAAATGTTTCTGTTTTATCGTAACATTCTGTGCCTCGTTAACATATTGGTATGATAAAAACAAGATAGTAAATAACGCCCATTAAATATGCCCTAAATATTTTATTTCTAACAAGATATGTTATGTTTAACAAGATGTGGACATAATCAACCCGCCCCTCCTATCTGAAGTATTAATCACGTTTCGGATCGGTTCCCGTGGTTGGTTACCGCGGTCCAACTCGAGGGGCACCAGGAACAATTCTGAAGCATGGTACACAGGACAATATTTATTTTACAAAAGTTTGTACAAGAAATTGTACTGTACCATATACCGGCCACATTGATTGCACACAAGTTTTACCCAGGGGTCGACCTCAGTGGTTTTGGGGTAAAGTGCTCGCCTCAGGACTTGATGATCGTGAGTTCAAACCTAGCCATGGGTTGACGGATTTTTCTTGAGTCATAAAAAAATCCATAGCAGAACGTCTTTCGGAGGGAAAGTAAAGCCGTCGGTCCCATGGCGATTGTGGACATGTAAAAAAGAACTCTGGAACGAATGTGAAAATATCTTTTTGGCAAAATTGGTAAACCCTTTCGCGCTCGCTCAGAAAAATTATTGTGTATGCCGATCAGTCAGTTCAGAAAGTGCACGTTAAATACATATAATAAAAAAATACTCAGATATTGTTCTCATCATGAAATCGCATACAATATTTGATCAACACGATGACTTTTTTTGCCCTTTTTATCGTTAAATAATTATCTTTAAAATAGTATTTTTCTTTCTTACTCTATCTATACTTGGGGGGTTTAACCTCCTACATATATAACGCATATATTTTGTTTTTTTTATCAAGCATTTGGCTGTTAATAATTTTACAATCATTCGCCTACGTAAAAGAATTGACCATCTAGCAGTAGAAGCTATGTTTGTTTACAACTAAAAGAGTTGTACAATAAAAATGGCCAATAAAGTACGTGTTCTATTTCATGAGAGCTACAATAGATTGTATAACAACAAAAAAAGGGCTGTCAGGAGCATATCTTGAACAATCTTGGGAGTTCACAGGGCACAATCTTGTGGCAACATTATCTCCTCATCCTCTAGTGGATATGTCTTACATCTACGGCAGGTGATGTAAACGAAATTTAATTGTAGAAATGCCCGCGCCGGTGATCGAATAGTCTTAAGGCAGGCATGTCAAGCATACGGCCCTATATATGATTTTTTGCGACCAGCATACTTTTTGATGAACCAACATATACTGCGGTCTGATTCTTATTTTATATATATGTCGCAAAAATGCACAATTTAGGACTAGGGATTTTGAATAACCTAAATATATGCGGGGGGGNTTGAGCTGCAAATTATGTAGTTCAGAAGTAATAGCTACCCCCCACCAACACAACCCCCTCCAGTCTAGTTACAGTCTCACCAGGAATGTGTATTTTACAACAAAACAATCAAAGAGGATACAAAGTTCATGGCCTGCATTATCTTATTATTCCGACAACTGTGTGATGAAAACATTTATGTTCCTGTGTATATGCATTTATAACATTTCGATGGCATTTAAAAAAGATACTTAATCAATATAAATGCCTAAAAATTACTCAAAAGAGACGCAAACCAAGGCAATATGACCTAAAAATCCAAATTGACGAAAAAAAACACCAAAGAATGACCTATAAAAAATAAGTTTCCCCAACCCATGAACAGAACGTATGAACACATGAGCATTGTATGTGATGTATTGTATCTATGTGGTTATCAGAAATGGTTGTCATTTTGACAACACGTGTAACATGTGTAGGCAGACCTAATGCAAGATAGAGACGATGAAGTAATCGAAAGTCACGAGAACCATCAAGCTCTCAGTATTGATATAATCAAGCGAAGGAAAGATTGATGACTTCTTAGGGTCATAGGGAGAACTTTTATTTCCCCGTGCTTCAAGTCTCATCACCCGTCCGGGCAGTCAACATTGTTTACAATAATTGTTGCCAGGGAGAAGGTTGAATTTAGAATAATGTACCCGAATTCGCGTGTAGGAAAAGTGGGAAACCATTTAGGGATTGAAAACATCCTTAAGTTCACCCTGACAGAATTAGAGATGAAAATTTTCCACAGAGGAGGATTTGTGGCCTAGTAAGTAGATGCAGGGGCTGGTTTTGGGGTGTTGGCCCGTAGAGCGTTATACATATGAAGGGTACAGGGGAAATAGGAGATAAATCACACTAAACACATTTTTCATGACAACAACTTGTATATCTCAAACCTCATCTATATTTATATATATATATATATCAAATCGTGTGTTGACAAATACTACATCCAAACAAATAATGGCAATAATTAGAGATAAAGAATATCCAGTAAAAACGTCAATGATTGAATCCCAGCGGAATCGTTTAGGCGTCTAGTCTGATTCTGGTCTACAGCAGACCCGACGTTAGTGACACTTTCAACCACCAAGCGCTGTAGTCTATACGTGAGTGTGAGAAGAGAACTGTAATCTCTGCTATTACTTTATTGTAACTCATTTGATAATATTTCTGGTGTTAACGTCCTCGGGAGAAATTAAACTGATGCGGAAACCTTAAAACTTGGGACACCTCGGGTGGCAATAGCTAAATTTAAATAGCTAGAATAGCTTTCTAGAAAAATTGAGGGGAAATGGGAAATTTAACGGTAAATTTTTTAAAAAAATATAAGAAAAAATGTAACTTTATAATTTTACAAAACGGTTGAAACTTCCATCTCGCGTCTCTTGTCGGGGTTTGAACTCCTATTTTCCTTTTCCTGGCCAGCTGTCACCTGACAAGACAAGACTGGCGCCTTTGTTAAGTGTTTACCCTTCCCTAGAATGTTGTAAAGGGTTTTCCTGGAACATCCACTCATCTCCTTGCACAATACAGTCCCGTTAGTAGGTTCTGTCTGTAAATACTTGAGGCCAGGTACACACGGTGACATTTACAAGCCGATGTTGGGGCTGGAGAGTTGTGACTTGTAATAAGCTGTGCAAGGCATGTTTTGTACAGCTCTTTATACACAGTATATTGTTCCTTTTAGGAGATATAACACGTCCTGTATCAACCTTTGAGTTGTAAACACTACGTCTGTTGGTTAGTTACTTTTTACGTATGAGTGAATGTAAAATTATTACCAATCAAATGCTTGAAAACAAATACTTATTATCGTTGGAGGTTAAACCCCAAATATAAAGGTTTTCCATAAACCCCAAATATAGAGGTTTCACATAACTCCAAATATAAAGATTTTACAAAACCCCAAATATATGGGTTTCCCATAAACCATAAATATAAAGGTTTTACATAAACCCCAAATGAATCCCAAATGTAAAGGTTTCCCATAAACCCCAAATATAAAGGTACTCTATATATAAAGGTTTTCCATAAACCCCAAATATACAGGTTTCTCAAAAAACCCAAATATAAAGGTTTTCAATAAATCCCAAATATAAAGGTTTTCCATAAATCCCAAACATGAAAGTTTCCCATGAATCCTAAATATAAAAGTTTTCCAATGTTTAAAAAGGCAAAAAATACACTATGAAAACCATTCTTTATTCGTATTGATCATCTTTAGGGATTATTAATAGAGTATTTAGGTACAATAAATACTATTTTGTTAAACTATTCAATGATTATCAAACCATAAAAAGAGCAAAAGAAGCCATCGTATTTATCAAATATTGTATACAATAAGCCGTCTGAATAATAGTATCTGGGTAAAACTTGTGGGCAGACAATTTGGCCAAGATTTTGTACAAAATTGTGCGCGAGAAATTGCGTCGTGTGCGCCAGGTTTAGTAATACGTCGCAGACAAGTCCAACATTCAGGTTGGAGGGGAGGGTCTAATTTCATATAAACAAACATAAACCAAGAAATATGCTTTGAGCCTGTCAAGTGTCAACCTTATCAGATGACGTCAGTGTTGACAGATGACTTGCCAATGTTGGCCTTCCTATATTTACTATTCGTATCACTATTGTACTTTGTACTATCTGAGTAAAAATATAGTCAAATCGTCATAAGAACCTTTTAAAGAGTCATTTAAAAAAGTGTAATAATAATGCATAGTAAAGATAGTTCACAAAGAGAACATAATTATCGAAACTGACCGCTCCACAACATTTTGTTCGACGCGAGCGTTGTGTGTGTGTGTGTGTGTGTGTGTGTGTGTGTGTGTGTGTGAGAGAGAGAGAGAGAGAGAGAGAGAGTGTGTGAAACAAACCTCGACTAATTATGTACAGTACAATTAAGAGTTTATCATTAACTAACGAATAATATAATATTTAGCACCGCGTCTTACTACCCGTTCGGGTTATACGCTTATATTGTAAACCATCACCTGTGTGGATAAAGTATAAATAAAGCAATAAATTTAAACATATCCAAACAATATTATTCTTGGAAAAATTAGCTGGATGAAACATTCTCAATTTTATTGTTTCTTTGGAGGAAATTAAAATACACATTATGCTCAGCAGCGATCGTAAATAATTTCTGAAAAATTAAAAGCTTCGATTTTTTTTAGCACTGTGTCTTACTGCCCGTTCGGGTTGTGTGCTCATGTAATAATTACGCCAATGGTTTAAGAAATTAAGGTTACATTTGGAGGAAGTGTACCCACATTTGCGTGGAGGGATAATGGAAAACCATCTAAAATAAGCTCTCAGTGCACCCGACCGAGATTAGTACCCCAACCTCCCGATCATTGGCAGTCTAGTCTACTACGAGAGTGACGCCTTAGACCATTCAGCCACCAAAGCGGCAACTTAAATTATTCAACATGGAAAAATTATTTTAAAGAAAAAATATAATAGGGCCTATTTTTGTTGAATATATAGGCCTAGGCCACGTGGAATATAATATACCACATGTAGCATAGGTACCGAACATAGCTCACATGGAAAAATGCCACATGAAGCATAATTAGCATAGAAATATAATTAACACGGAAAACATAAAAGAATGATTAACATAGAAACATAGCTGATGTAGAAGAATAGTTCACGTAGAAGCATAATCCACGGGAAAACATAGTTCAAGTAGAAGTATAGTTCATAGTTCGTAGAAGCATAGTTTACATAGAAACATGGCTCCCGTAGAAACATAATTCAAGTAGAAACATAGTTCACGTAAAAACATAGTTCACGTAGAAACATAGCTCACGTAGAAACATAGTTAAGGTAAAACATAGCTCACGTAGACGCATAGTTCACGTAGAAGCATAGTTCACGTAGAAACATAGTTTACTTAGAAGCATAGTTCACGTAGAAGCATAAGTAAGGCTCCATGGAACAATCCACGCAGCCCCAGTAAACTCAATCCAATATTCCAGACACGCATGCATATCCTGAACCAGTCGGTCACACGCGAGGGAGCATGTGTGGAAAACAAAACACACGAGTTGGGTCCTATTCGTGAGCCTTAGAGCCAGGACCGGCTATCAGCAGCTGCGACTTGCAAACATGAGCTCATCATCAAAACATCTATTATTACTACCATTAGCGACCAACCAACTCGGGAGATGGGTGAACTCTAGCATTAACACATGTCTGGAGAGAGGACGGAAAAACAAAATTAGAACTCACCAGTGAATCCGGCCGAACGACCTGCCAGTTCACCTGTCAGGTATGATGCTTCTAAGCCTAATTAAATAATAAACATTTAGGTATAAGAAGACATTGGAGTGGCTCCTAAAGCTGGTGATGTTTCTCAGGAAATATGTTTATAACTACAATTCCAGAAACCAAGTGGGTCTATAACATTCCTGGGTTGATATGTCCAGCAGTAGGAGAACAAACAGGGTAGGAGGAAAATACCAATTAAAATACAAGGTGTGTTGTGACCCTAGTAGTAAGACGTGGTGATGATTATGATGATAATAATAAATATTTCGGCTATTAGGCTTCTCCAGAAATTCCTCTTACAAATACCCGTAATACATACGGTTTTCTTTCTCACGCCCCCTCGGAGAGAGAAAGTATTGTGATAGTCAAATAAAATTACGTTTAAGATTTTGATGGCTGTCAGATGTTTCATGGTCCCCTGAAACCGAAAATGTGGTTTTCGAAATGCCGTCTGTCTGAATGTCTGTATCTCGGACTAAAGCCTTGACCATTTTACCGATTGGGCTGAATAAAAAAAACTTGGTATCTAGGGTTTTCATCAGGTTCTCTAGAGAGATTTTTGCAATTATATATTCAACCCTAAAATTATAAAATAGGGGTACTTTACTTAAAGCCAATGGAACGTACAGCCCAAACGAGTAAAAAGAGGCGCTAAAAAAAAGGGGAGGGGGAATCTCATCAACTTAATATAGACCTAAAAACAGCACTTTATAAAAAATATTTTCCATACTTAAAATAAATTGTATTTTTGGTTGGTAAAACCTTTCAAAATTTACTCCCAATTTTTTTTTTTTAATTAATCTCCCAATTATACATATACGTATTTTTACTAATCAAACAAATGCATGGTAAAATGCAATCATGACTTTTTTTAAACAAATATTTATATTTGAATCGTGAGCTGATTTGACATTTGTCACAAGGGTTTCCCTCCAATCTTCCTCCAGGATGTGAGGGCCGCACTTGTCTCGCGGACCACCAGTTGGTTCACACAACAAGCAGGGTTGTTGGACTCTTGGTTGAAACTTCTTCTCCTCTTCACCTCACTTTAGATTACGCGGCGTATTTTTTATTATTATTATTATTTTGCGGACGCGGGAAAAGGTGTTTATTGGATTAATAATTAGCGTGCACTTTCTTACCACACAGCCTGAACGATTTCAAGACTTACAAACTAGCTCATTTAAGAATAATATGCGTGTAACGGTCTAAGATGTAACTTTCGCAATATACATTATTATCGGTGACTGGGATTTGAATCCCTGCTGGAAGTAACGGAACGACTTTTTTTATCAACACACTCTATGCAAATGTAGGTACATTTCCTCTAAGCTACCTACCTTATTTACCTTTCCCTACTCCTTCAATTAAATCTACTCAAATTTTCAACACGAATGCGCATATTTGACATAAAAAACTACGGGTTTTTTTAAGCACCGCGTCTTACTACCCGTTCGGTTTTTACGCCTAAGCACTAATTACACTAATGGATTAGGGATGAACAATGTTGAATTTAGAGGAAGTGTACACGCATTTGCGTGGAGAGAGAGTGGGGAAACAATTTATGGGCAAAACCCTCAGTCCACCGGGCCGGGATCGAACCACGATCTCCCTGCCATCAACAGTCCAGTATATTACGAAAGTGACGCCTTACATTATGCGACCACTGAAGCGGGTGGTATAAAAGTTACTAAATTTACTTTCAAGTATTCATACGTCAAGTCATGTTATTTGCAACTGTCACTTTTGATGGAGTATCAATATCTACAAAAATAACCGTGGACTAATAATATAGTGAATGTTTTCTAAAAGATGCTCAAAATGTCCGTTCGTAAGAAAATCAAGTTGTAGGTGGACACCCATGTTTTGAACGCTATCTATACATATTATTATCTTTTAGACGCAAGAAACGTGGGGAATGGCGAATCTTTGAACCCCAGCGGGATACGAGCCAATGCTCAAGGGGTGTCGCCATCCTCAACCATCGTGAGCGCGACTGAGGCCTAATTTCCAGTTTATAGTAAATTCGAGTGTTGTGTTCTGCCCCCGACCATACAGGTCGGCTCATTGACTCTTGGCTAGGTCCCGAGGAGGAATTTTATTTTCCTGTTCCTGTGAGCATCCAGGGCCATTGTTCGAGGCCACAGGAAGCGCCGACACGACTGGAAATAGGAACCTGCTTCACTAAGCAGTCACGACTACACACTTGGGAGGGACACTGCTTACTTACTGTTCGGTGACTTTACTGGTCTGTCTAGGTATGTGCTTACTGTTTGGTGACTTTACTGGCCTGTCTAAGTATACTGTTTGGTGACTTTACTGGTCTGTCTAGGTATATGTGCTTACTGTTTGGTGACTTTACTGGTCTGTCTAGGTATATGTGCTTA
>CABFWO010007857.1:0-22011 GCA_902155825.1 Timema genevievae | reverse complement strand
CTAGTTAGGTCAGTATCTCACAGCACTGTTATTCGAATCTCTTTTTCTGTGTTACTATTTTGGGTGCGCAAAGTGCGGAACACGGCTAATCTTGTATGGTGGCCCGCACAGATAGTACTTTTTTCACCCCTTTGAATGGCATTTCTTATGATTTAGTGTTTAAAAATAGTGTTTTCTAAATGTGAGGTTTATCCCTGGCAGTGGGAGATGTCATTTAAGTACTATTGAATGCTCTGGCAATTCCCATTGGGAAAGGACCGGCCATAGTACTACTTAGGGTATACACCTGGTTGTCTTTAAGCCATTATCTGATGTAATGGACCGCTCGTCCAATTTACTATAACTCTAAAAAAGTTCTTTACCTCGTAGCCAAGCGCAGCCAACTAGTTAAGCTGATACAATCTACTATTTCTGAAACAATTCTTTATCTCTAGCTGGGACGAACTTTGGCTAATAACTCTAAAATGATAGTGTCATGTGTTATATCATTATTTGTCTCTAATTCACCTTGTTTTGTTTAGACCCTTCCGGTGGAAATCAGGTTGCTAATCCGACTGTTCCAGTGTCGTCTTGGACACGTATTCTCCCGAGCTATGGGATGATACTGTAACTTGGAGTTATATTACCCAATCGTATTTAAATTCTTACCTGGATTAAAGCACTTGTTTTGCTTTGCCCATTCAACGGGCTTCAACCACAGTTAATACTTTCTGTTTATTCTCAGCTGATGTAATTTAATTCCAACCTTTATGTTTTTGTTTAATAAATCTATTTTTATTACCTATTTAATTCTTTATGTTCTAAAGTATGTTCCTATCACTCACTTGTATATCAATGTGAAACCACCCTGGTAGGACCTTACAATATAATCATACAATATAATAATGATATAATTAGTCGGCTCAGAAAGTGTACGTTAAACACCTCAAATATATATATATATACACAAATTATATGTATATATATAATTTGTGTAATTTGTATAATTATATATATATATATATATATAATTTGTGTATCCACGCGAGTCATATTTCTTTAAACCCGCTAGCCGATTATGATGCGGTCCGCCACTAGAGTCATGGATTAAATTGTGACCCTCGGGCACCTTTAGTTTAAAAATCCCTGAATTAAGTTATTGTTTAATAAAGTGCACACACATTCGCATAGACAGAGGAAGGGAAAACAATTTGTTTTAACTGAATTGTGAAAACCATCTTTATTTTATATATCATAATTAAATATCAACCCACTACTCGCAGGTGTTTTTGTGCAGCGTCTGTTTAGATTAGGATTAGTAGATTAATAATAATCACAATAATATACATTTATTGACATAGCCAAGCTTCAATGTATCGCCATAAATTGTATAAACTTTGTATAACTAGAAAAGTTTATAATATGAAAATTGTCTGACAACTGCGCGTGCTATAAGAACTGTAGGCTAATAATTCAATCCTTGGGGGAGTCAAAAATAAATTATCAAACCATGACACATCATTATGCTATATAAAACAGTCAATTTTTAAAATATGAATTTTAGATATTATATTTATGAGATTCAGAGTATTTTGGTGTGCAATTAATTTCAAATAAACACTAAATTTTATTTTTATTCCTAGTTGTAAATATTACTTGCGTACCTATCACTATATTTAGACACTGTCCGTGGTTCGTTTAGTCAAAATATGAAAATATTTAACTTTTGTTATCTTTGATCACATTTTTTATACTATCTTTGTCTTCAGCCCGAGCTAAAAAAGTATTTAATTTATTTCTCTTTTTTGTTTTTTATATTCTCAATTAAGAATTAATGTGGTATCACCAATTTTAAAAAATGTATCTAACTTTTATAGTAGTTTTAAAAAGTACAAGCCTCAACCATTATTTTAAGAAATATTAGTTTCCTCTGCGTAAATAGCACTCGTATGAACTTATCAAGTATGATTCCTCCATAATAGTGTTAAAATATAGTTCTAGCATCCGACACTACGTAGCGACAGGGTCGAGTTGAAACTATCAAACTTGGTTATCTTCAGTATAGTCAACTTACACCCTTTTCTCTAACTTCACGACAAAGCTACATGCTTGTAGAGTCTCCCACTAATTGCCTCTTTTTAATTGACAAGTTAACAATCTTTATTTATATACTTCACTTTTTAAATAAAGAGAAAAAGTTTTGACAAAATTCCAGGACATCCTTGACAAACAGATATTCAAGATCTGTTGATATTAGCGTGTGCATAAAACTAAGCTCTATGTTGCTACCGGATAAATATTTGATTTATTTTGCCCAAAGAATTTCAATCTTATAAAAACTGTAAAGATAATTTCGCTCCCTTCGGCCGCACCTTAACCATTTAAAACGTTGTTTGTAATAGAAGACAGTAAATGTGAAAAAATACATTTACATTAAATGTAAGCTCACGACGAATCTATGATGTGTAAATATTACATCATACTATATAGTTTAGTAGACTAAACAAGCTCAATTTAAATTAAACTATAAATTTTTTTTCTAGATATAGAACTCAAAATAAAAAAAATACATATTGGACATGCTATCATTAAATTAAATAGGTACATATTATTTTTTATTTTTTTATCACAGCATCTTACTACCTGTTAAGGTTATACACATAACTTATATGTGCATAATAAAATTGGCAAGTTTTGTCTTGAATTAATGTATCTATTTTAGTTAATATTTTGTAGGCTATACATGTTATTATTTTGTTAATGAGCAGAAAGATAGGTTAAAGAAATTTCCATGGCAGTGAATGCAAAAAAAAAAAAAAATGTGTCTTTCAAACGAAAAATAAAACAAAACTCACGGAAAAACAGGAAGCGAGTAAAATTGACTGTGCTGTAATGATAATGTTATAACTTATAAATGAAGATGTGAAATCGGAAAAACCATTTTAATAAATTTTCTTTAAGCTTTAATTACTAAACAAATAATAATGCATATATTTATCACCAAGTGATTTTCTTTATTTTATCACATCAACAGATGTAATTTATAACACTTAAATTATCTAAACCTTTGCTTTCAGTTATTATATAAAAATAGAGATAGCTTCAAAAGTAATTTATTTTTCGTAGCTCTTCCCCATTTATTTTTTTAGTCTGAGTACATCCATGACTATAACACCTCAGTTATATTTTTTAAAGTTTTCAATGGAAATCATTCAAAATTCAGTTTTATCTAAAGTTAAAATGAATTAAATATTTTGATCTTTTTTTTACTAAAAATTTAACAAAGTGTTTAGTTCCGCTTATCAAATTTGGCAGTCGTCTATTTGCAGTGACACACTAAAAAGAAAAACTTGTTTAAGATAAACTTTAGGATAAACTTAAATAATTCAAAAAAGGAGTGTGCATTTTGTTAAACAATTAAAAATTTAATTTCATTTTCATCTGGGATATTCCAACGTATTATTATTATTACTATTATCACAGCGTCTTAATACAGGTTTGGGTTACACGCATTCATACTAATGTGTAATGGTAGGGTGATTTTGTGATGTAATGGAGGACCTACAGCTTAACGTGGGATCCGAACCATGGTGGAGGCCTGGCATTCCACATATTCACCAGTTGTGATTAATACATGTCTTGTCAGAGGTGAAAGAAGGGTTTGGCAATCAGATAAATCTGTGCTGGGACCAAGGATTGAACCCCAGCACAGAAGTCTGACACCTTACCCCTAGACCACCAGGTCACCCTACTCCAATGTACTAATCAAAGATTTAATTAGTTTGGACCCACTTTGGTGGTGGCATGGTCTAAGGCACTAATCCCACAATGCGCTACCAAAGACAAGGAGATTGGGGTTCAACCCTGGTCAGGTGTACAGAGTGTGTTTTCCCCAAAATGGCTTTCTACTCTCCCTCCAAGCAAATTTGAAGCGTGTAACCCGAACGGGTAGTAATACGCGGTGCTAAAAAAAAGTTTGGCATTGGACTAGTAAAGATGAACAAATGAAAAATTCCATGATTCTAGTAAAATTAAATATATTTTCCTTTATTTTAACAATACTTTATTGTTAATTTGCCTTGCTACACAATTGCACAGTTCTTAAAACAGTCCAAAATATATTCTGATAAACATTTTTAATAATTAGTGAGATCATTTTATAATAATATAAACCTTCTTTTACAGATAACTATATAGTTATTCTATTAACTATTGATTGATTAAAAACTTTTTCAAATTATACCTAAATAAGAATTGCCCATGTTTAGTTCTGTTTTGCACAAAAATTACATTTTATTAAACTGTAAAAAAAAAGGATTATATAGTGTAGAGTCAAACCTAAACCTACCACACAAATGAATCGACAAGACATAACCATAAAAGAGATAAAAAGTACAACTGCGTCACACTTTGTAAGAGTAGGTATATATGTATATATATATTTTTGCTGAGCAGCAGGGGGAAAAAAATCCTGTGGAAATAACAAATTAAATCATTTATTCGTGGAGTTTGTTCTGACGTTGGCGTTTCGTCCCATAATTCATCAGTGGAGAGAGAGTGGAAGCCGTCCATACCCAACTAATATTATACAGGAGTCCGATATACGTCGGCCCTGGGGCAAAAGTTATAATTAATTCTGAACCCCACTGATTAACTTTGAATGACCAGTGCCACGAAAACGCATTAAAACTGAACGAATGCAGATGAAACTTTGGTCGAAATCAAGAGACCACAAAAACCAAAACGTCCGAATGGGTTATATGAAAAGAGGCGGAGGAGTATGTGTGTGTGTGTGTGTGTGTGTGTGTGTGTGTGTGTGTGTGAAGGGGGGAGCGTGTATAACGATATGACCAGAAAAACCTCAAAATCATACTAAACCACATAGATAGAGAAAGAGAAATATAAAAAATGTGTGTTTTATATATATACTAGTAACAAGCTGCCAAATTCACAATTTGCTCAGCCTTTTTTTTTCACCACCAGCGGCGGTGGTTTGGGTATGTTATTAAAAGTCTAAAACCCGAAGGGATGATAAATATATAATTTCATTAATTTATAAAATTGCTGGAGGCTGTCATTGAGCCATTTCTCCAGAATCGACCTTCACAGTGTTAACAAGTTTTTTTGTTTTTTTTATATAATAATATTCTCTTTTTGTGGTTCGTCCCTATAAAGAATAATGAGTTGCAAAGCGACATTTGTACAAAGTTCTTGAGGGCAACCGTTTATCCTCACGCCTGCAATGTGACTCTCGACACCTCAGCTCAGTTAGTAGTGTGTATGCCTACTGAACTTAGGGTACCGTGTTTGTTTCTCAGCACGATCAAAAGTATGTATAATTTGTGTCAGTATGACTGTCTCTTTCACGGGGACAGTTTTAACGGTTAATTAATATAGTGCTGCATTTGCTTTTAGAATGAAGTTAGTTTGTAAGTCATGAGCTGATTTAATAGGTTTATTCATTGTTTTACGTTAAACACTCCAAATCAATAATAATTTAGTGTAACTCATATAATATCCCATGCCTGGTGGTTAGAGAACCCAGCAAAGAAGGCATTCTACTCTAGTTCAACTCCATTCGTGATAAACAGTTGTTTCAAATACAGAATGTTCGGAAACTCATAGCCCAAACTGAACATATAGCTTGTTTGAGCCAAATGTAATACAAAATCCCTATACACTTACATCTGGAAACCTGTGTTAATACCATTAAATTGTGTTCAAATTTTCGACGTTCAGCGCTGGGAGATCAAAGCTATCAAGCATGTGTTTACAACAAGTTGCATAGGAGCTAGGCGTACGGCACTGCTAATGTAATAATGGCAACCACTTTCTGTGATTTAGGACCGTTAATGATGACCCTCAGAACGTATTCGCATATTTAGATGGACTGGTGTGTTGTTTACTATTAATTGTGGTATGTTCTGCTGCCGTGCTCCAAGATGTTGAGGTGTGTGGAGCCGCGCGCCTAGCTCTTATGCAACTTGTTGTACACGCATGCTTGAACAGCTGTGCTCTCACGGCACTATAGGCCGAAATTTTGGACACAATTTAATGGTATTAGCATAGTTTTCCAGATGTAAATTTACAGGGATTTTGTATTACTTTTGGTTCAAACAAGCTATGTATGCAGTTTGGGCTATGAGTTTCCGAACACCCTGTATATGGGCTCGAATGGTTACTTGGATATTAAACTTTGTGTCCCTAGGTCTGGATATTCACTATTAAATGTGCTTATCAAGGTTAAGTCATTTGGTGAATAAATTATTAAAGTAATAAAACTTTGAGAAAGTAAGCATCATATAAAAATAAATAAAATAAAATTATAAACTTTAATCCATTCATTGCGACACGTGAATGGTGAGTCATTTTTCACAGCCGTGATCAACCCCCTCCTAATTGCCTCCTGAGAAAGGAGGGGTGTGTTGAGTAAATACAGTCCAATCGTCATAGGTCATAGGTCATTTGAAAAAGGACAAACGTACACTTTTGCGACCAATGTTGATAATACTCTATTTTAGTATTTATTTTAAAGTTATCGATATAATCCATTAAAATTACCTGCTTCAGATCACGTGGTTTTACATATGAATACTGAAAGCTTATTTAGTAGGTTAAAATAAGGTTTTTTGTTTTTTTTGATCACTGTATCACACGAAACGTTTGGGCTATGCGCATGTGTAATGTTGCTTTTAAAGGAAGTATACCCGCATCTACGTGAAGGGATAGTGTAAAACCATTTACCAACCGATCGGCTTTCCTGTCTTTTGCAAGAGTAAGGCCTTAGACCATGTGACCACTGAAGTCAATCAGATAGTGTTATTCCTGTGAAAATTGGACTATACGTTGAGATGGCACATCCACCGCTGTGTGGGTATAATTTAATAATATTATAGATCCGGCCCCGGTGTGTAGTTGTCAGTGCACTTGACTACGAGCCTAGGGGTCCCGGGTTTGATTCTCGACTGGTACTTTGAGTGTTTTTCTCTTATGGGGACTTATCCCAACAGTTGCCAGGGCTTGGTAAATTAGGCTTAAGTTAAGTTTAAGATTCCCACTGGCTTACACCTCCATATTCACCATCATCTCATCACGGGTACATGTAGACAACCTCCATAGTTGCACCCTGGACAACGTTCTGTGTAACGAGAGTGACAAATAGTATAGATACAAGCGTTTGAACTGGATGTCATGTCCCTCCCGGTCAGTAATACCACACGTTAAAAAAAATCTGATATAGCACACACATTAACATACTGGCCCAAACGTACAATATTTATGAAAATAAGAGGAATGATATGAGAATAGCAGGCAAGAGAAACCTCACAGGCACTTTCTTTAAGGCATGCATCCTGTCAGGGTTGAACTGTGACTTTCTGGAGCAGAGACAGGCTATCCGTGAGGCTGTACGAGCTGAAAGAAATAGCTTTCGTTTCTTGATAAGGGAAGGAAACTATCCTTCTAAAATATGTTTTTAGATTTGTTAAATTTATTCAATCTACATATCGATAGGTTACATTGAACTTACTCATAGTCCACTATCTCACAAAATAATGGTCTTAACTCTAATGTGTTTCAATCTATGTAATTTATAAAAGGAAAAACACCCTCTCTCTCTTTCTCTCTCTCTTTCTCTCTCTCTCTCCTCTGTGCATTTCCCCAAATTCTGGGCCTGTAAACTTTAGTTATAAGTGAAGATTCCTTCTAGACCCTAGACAAGAGGTAAGACCGGCTTTTAAAATTCGACCTTACGTATCTTTTGAACCAGCAGACCTAGAGCCTTGAAATTTAAAATGAGGTTTACTTTCTAGAATTGGGTGAGCCCTTATTTATGGTTTTTCAAATGTCATCCCTTAAGAGGGTGAAGAGGTACAGAAAGATATGTGACTCACACTCATCACTGTATTAACCCAATTCCTGGGCCTGGAAATTTGAAATGTGTCTTGGCAGGAACGTAGTGGGATTGCCCTATATAACAAAAAAAAACTAAAATTGAGAAATTTCAAAATGGTATTCTGAAAAAAGAGGGACATAGCTATAAAAATAAAATGGATGAGGTAAAATTGAAATTTGGCAGAGAAGTAGGTAGATAAATAACTTCAGATAACCAAATAAATCTTAAAATTTGAAATTTCTAAAAGGTAATTTGAGAAAGGTAGTGGGGAGGATTCAAATTTCAAAAACTAATAGTAAACAACTACTTCCCAGTGGGGTAGTAGCAAGAAGGCAAATAGCCATAAAGGAGTGAATATTTTAAATGATCAAAATAGAGTGGAAGGGGGAAAGAGTGGGGTTAAGTAAAAAAAATATTTTTGAATGAGGCAGAAAATTAAAATTTGCTAGGTGTTTAGAGGGATTACTCTAATAACAAAATAAGTATTAAATATTTACCATTTAGAAAGGGGGCTACTGCAAACCATTACTTTCGTTTTTTGAAGATTCCTAAAACTAATATAAAAATATGTTTGGTGATATAAAATAGAAGTTCGAAATGTAAGTCGATAAATCCACCTGAAGAGCTAAATGGCATTTGAACGTATCGAATTTCAAAATTGAAGCCTGGGAAACGGAAAATCTTGAAATGTATACTATTAATATAGAACACTACTTTTTGGTGTGGTTTGAAACTTAAATTTGGCAAGCATGTAAATAAACCACATACGATGATCAAATAAATCTTAAAATTTCAAAATAGGAGAGTGGGAACTGAAAAATGGTGGGCTTGAAATTTTTTTCTAGAATTATTACTGACAATTTTGTTAGCATAGAATAAAATTTAAATTTGCCAAGTTTGTTTAAGAACCACTCCCACAACAACCATAAAGCATGAACGTTTGGAGTTTAAAAATTGGGGCCGGGAAATGGTTTATAGACTAAAAGAAACTCTTGATATTGTAAAAAACTTGAATGTTGTATAGCCAGACTAAAACATCTAAAAACAAACAAAATACTAACATTAATATTATATTAAAGGAGCTCCATTAGCGTTGAGATGACAAAGCTAAGAATCTAAGATCAAACTCGGTGCTCTTGGGGTAAAGTGCTCGCCTCAGGACCCAATGTTTGTGGGTTAAAATCTAGGTGGGGTCAACGGATTTTTCTTGAGCGATAGTAAATATCAGTAGCACAACCTCCTTAGGAAGGGAAGTAAGGCCGTCGATCCCAAGTCGATTGTGGCATGTAAAGGAACCCCGAAAGGTATGTGAAAATATCTTTCCCTGCAAAATTTGTAGACCATTTCGCTTTCACTCATAGAAATTATAGCTTGCTGATATAATCAGTAGGTTCAGAAAGTAGACGTTAAATACCATAAATAAATAATACTCTAAGGATAAATAAACAGATTCTTGCAACATATCTCAGTGAACGGTGATGCTCTTTGGAAAACCATGATTCTTATTATTCAATATGTTTCTTTAACAGATTATATTATTTGTGTATGCTCTTTGGTGAATTGTGATGCTCTTTTTTCAACATATCTATAACAGTGACTATTATTTCGTTTATTTTATTTTATGATCGTGTCTAGGTAAATAATGCGTTGTTTATGGATTTCATTTATGTACTAGTTTGGACACGGGAATCAAACCTGAGACCTTTGACTTAGTACGCCAATTCTCTAACCACTGAGCTATTCAGGAATCGTCCCACTCTTCACAAGTATTTTAAGGAAAAGTGTGTGATGGACGTGAGGAAATTGTCAGCTACAAATGTGCGATCAATTATTATCACGAGCTATCAGATAACGCAGCCACCATCAACTCGATAGTTGGCTTTTGGCTGCCACTAGTACTATACATACTACATAATACAATAGTACAATGACAACTGTACGAATGCTCATATCATGATGGATTAAATAGCTAAACTATTATAATTGATAGTTACAATTATAGATGCATATAAATATCATATTCTTTAAATTGAAAAATGACACCCAGACACAGGTGTTCTGCAAATTTTTCTTATAGTCAAAAGTGTTCCGTGACTTACAAAAGGTTAAGACACTGGTCTAACGCGTCACTCTCACAATAGACCGGATTGTAAAAAAAAAACAAATCAAACAGCACATCCTAATAATATATATATATATATATATATATATAAGGATGTGCTGTTTTATTTGTAATAAATATTATAAAACATTTTTAACCTAACGAATCGGTATCTACGTGATTTAAGTCTTCAAGCTCACAATATATGTAAAAGTGAAAATAAAATACAAACTTACACCCTTTTACAGTCTACTAATTAGGGGTAGGAAACACCTAGAGACTATTATATATACTCTTATATGCTATGGGTGAAGTCTGAACTTGGATAAAGTCAATATTATCCAGATAATACGTAGATAATGTTAGTTATGAGGTGATTAATAATGTTTTTCGAAGTTAATCCATATAATATTGACATTATTTACCCGCACTTGGATAGTGTCAAATTCTAGGGTTGATGTTTAAGTTAGTTAGTCTCGGTTAGGTTAGGTGAGTTTAAGCTAGGTTTGGTTGAGTTAGGTTTGTGGAAAAGACAGCATCAAAATGCGGTATTTCGAATGCTAGTGTGCTACCACTATGTAATTTCAGGTCGCAGATTGAAATAAGGTTCCAAAATATTAATTATGTGCCAAGTTTTACATATAGTATTCAAAGTTATTCAAGTCTTACTGGCTAGTGTCGAGATTATTCAAGGTAGTAAATGAGATGAATTACTTCCTATTTCTGATTTGATCCAATGCACTTTGATAAAGTCGACATCTCCCGGATAATCTCGACACTATCCAGATTTCGCACACTACCCGTAACATAGAACTTGAACCGTAACTCAACTCGTCCACTATTATTGTTATGTCGAAGAAAGTAAACACATCAAGTGGTCTACCCTCCGACACATCAACTCATTCACCAAAACTTGGATTGCTCAGGGCAAAAGCGTACAAAGTAATTACAAATATAACTAACCTATTTACCCAATTCCGTACTTAATCCATCCTCACTAAATTTCTACATACTTTCCTATCCTTGAATACTCCCTTTGCTTTAACAACAGCCATACATCGAGTCATAAATGCTCTTCTATTATTGAAAACTAATAATGTTTCTCTTTTTCACATATTCAACCAAATTTAGCCACGTTTTATATGGCCTACCCCTTGCTTTTGATTCAAACACTCTACCTTCATATATTTACTTCGTCATTCGATCCACAGTCCACACTAATCCTCTCCACATACCCAAACCAACGTAAGACACTTTTTTCCCTATTGGATTTCCTTTCAAACCGCATTCCTTCAGTATCCATTCATTACCGACTATTTCCATACGAGCTTTTCGACTTACATTTCTTAGATATCTCATTCAAACCACATTCACCTTGATCTTGTGTTTCTCCTGACAAACCCACGCTTCTCATCCATAAAACAATGTTGACGTTAACACACTTTTATATACTGCTATATTTGTCTCTTTTGATATTACTTCATTCGTTGCATTAGTCCACATACATTCAATTACTCATCGAGAAGAATTCACCTATCTGTCGATTTCACGATCTATCCTTCCATTTTTACGGAACATTCTGCCTAGATACACAAAATTATTCACTGGTTCACAATCTTCCATTTACTAAGCTGACAATCTGCTCTTATCAAAAACTATCACCTTAGTTCTGGAAACATTTACATGAAGATCCTGCCTCTCAACCGAGTCAATGCATTCTGCAAGTCATTTTCATTCTCAGCCATTAATATGGTATCATATGCATATAACACCATTACCACATTCATTTGTACACCAACCACGTCCTCACAAGAATCTCTCATACGATTATCCATGAATATGTTAAACACTCATGGAGATATAACACAACCTTCTCTAACACCCTGTTCAATGTAAAACCATTCGCTCAAAGCTCCATGCACCCTAACGCACGCTTTATTCGCATCATAAACCGACTGCCACAGTATAATTAACAAACCATCCATCCACACCATACTCTCAGAACATTCCACATTCCATAACATACTCCTATTCACCCGATCCTACGGTTTCTACAGAACAACATACGAAAGATACACTTTTTTCCTTACTGCCATTCACTTCTCAATCACTTGTTGCATGCAAATATCTGCTCCATGCAGCCTCCATCTGGCATGAAACCACATTGTACACCTCAAATCTTGTCCGAAGTTTTTTCACGCACTCTCTTAATTAAGACTTTCCCAAAAGCTTTGCCGGGAATAATAAACAAACTAATTGCCCTTTAATTCTTACATTTCCTTTGTACAAAGGAAGAATGACAGCATTCTTCAAGTCATTAGAAATGTTCAAAATCCCAGCACACACATTGTAGAACTCACACAATCTGGCAAGTAGTACCGTGACCCACACTTAAGCATTTCACTTGTGATCTCATCCACGCCCACAGATTTGCCATTCTTTTAACACTTTTATAGCTTTAACACCTTAGCCTCGTTAATTCTTTCACTCAACATTTCATTTTACCTCATTTCTGCCACTTTATCTATGTTTTCATCATACAATTTCTCAAAATATTCCCTCCGTCGCTTTCTTATACTGTATTTCTCCCATATCAACTCACCAAGTTAATTTTGAATGCCATTGGTTTTTCCTTGTACTCCTTGTCTCGTTCTATTTACACTTTACCAGAACCTCTTCTTATTTCCTTAAAAATCATTCTGCATTCTTTCTCCTTCTTTTAATTGAATTTTCTCTCTATTCTCCTTTACTATTTACCTTGCATTCATATTTTTCTTTTTGTATATGTCTCACAACCTCTTACGTTCTGTTTCACTCTTCACAGGAGATATTCGTTTGTGAGCTTCTTTCTTTTCTCTCACAAATTCTTAAATTAAATTATATTATATTAAGTATGTACATATATAGGCCTATTTATAAATAAAAAATACCTAAAGATGTAAATACGAAACAATCAACCAAACTGAACTCTAATTTATTCTTGGGATTTAAGATTGACATTTCTTATTTAATTTCTATTTAGATTTGAAGTTAAAATATCTCCTATAACGTCTCTTTGAATTTGAAGTTGATATTTTCCCTTGGTGATTGAAGTTATATGGAAAACAAATTAATACTATATTAAAATCAGTACACATTAATAGAAAACTTAACATTGCTCACATGGTTTAAGACGTCAGTCTCGAAACAGATGTCTTTTTTTTTCATATATACGCTCTAATTACACATTCTTAGACTCCCTAAATACGTACGTCAAGTTTAAGCTTTCTAGATTTCTTGCTTGGTATTGGATTTATCGTGCCTACAAACACATGAATACACATGTTATATTTACATGATGATGTTGATACGCTGGTGGTATGCCTATCAAATTTTCGGAATCACTGCTCTGAATTACTCTGTTTCTTAAAAAATAGACCTTGAAACACAATTGTTTGTAATCTTTCTCCCGCGCTAAGCATCTTACCACTCATCCGGGCTATCTACCTCCTTGTGGAAGAGATGAGGAAAGTAATATCTAGATCAGTGTTCCGCAAACCTTTTAAGCTCTCGATACACTTAATAACCCTAAATGTTTTCTCAGCACACTGTTTCGTTTTGGGTACGCGCCAAGGCCTATGCCCCAAGTCAACGTTGACTCTACACTCCATAATATTGTTTGTCTCGCTCGCTCCTTCAAAGAGGGAGTTAGACCAATACGTGTGTGCTTTTCTTGTAGAGTTCGGGCGACAGCCGCTGTGGTGAGTGCGACCTCGTATTTTTAAATTAAAATACTTGAATGGTAGGGGGAAAAAACTATCTTAGCATTTAAGAAAATTTAAATGACTGATTTAATCAATATGATACATCGGCTTGTTTGGAAACACAATAGAACTTTGTATTTGTATTGTGTTACTATTTGACAAAATGGATATAAAAACCCATTAGTTGAAAAAAAATTAGCGCCAAAATCCATATTTAGATAAATAAATAGCTATTTTCGGGCTTATAAAATTATATATAAGACAAGTATGCTCCTGAGTCTACGGATTTTCAGAGATTTTCATTTCAATAGTTTGGATTTATATATTTTGTTTTCCTTTAGTATTTATTCAAGATATGTTTTAATTGTTTCAATCTTAGTTACAATTGGTTGACTTGTTTCTTTGCTTATGTTTTGATCGACCCCAATTGGTTGACTTATTTCGTTGCTTATGTTTTGAGGGACACATTGAAAAATACTTACATCATCTTTGGTTTCCTTTCTCTGCATATCTATAGAATATAGAACATCGTGCGTGGACGTGCCTGACTTTGCAATTTTGGAGAACAACTTTATTTCCAACTCAAGAGCAAGGGGATAGTAGGGGGAGGGCACATATTATTTCCAACTTTGAAGAGGGAACATATTATTACCAACTTTGGGGGACACACAATCATATTGAACTTTGGGAGGGGTATACATATTGGGGGTATTATTATTGTCATTCTCTATAATTACTACCGTACTTATATAACAAAAAATTTAGCTGAATCTAATATTACCCTTTAAATATTTAGTTTGACACTCTCAGTTGAACATTAATATAAATTCAAGATTTTCACTACAATCCAAATTGGTTTATGAATA
Source organism: Timema genevievae (assembly GCA_902155825.1). Classification (NCBI taxonomy): domain Eukaryota; kingdom Metazoa; phylum Arthropoda; class Insecta; order Phasmatodea; family Timematidae; genus Timema; species Timema genevievae. The sequence goes on along the minus strand of CABFWO010007857.1, from coordinate 7,428 downwards.
GGCCTACATACAAGAGGGTTATTAAATTTATATAGAATTGTTAACACTTAATTTAAGTGAATATTGACGTCACCAAACACCTTACTTCTTTCATTAACTAACGTAATATATACATTTGTTTATGTAATACAATAAATTATGTTCTTGTACAAAACATATTTATGTGTGTAATACAGCCACGTGATTTATTACTTTTGAGAGATAATGTTTCTAAAGTATGTTTCAAAGTGACATGAATAACTTAAAAATATATCCATCTTGCATGGTGAAATTTCTCTTCCAGACTTCTGTCCGCATTAATGAAGCAAGGTCAATTTGTTTAATAAGGTTATAAAATGCATATACGAAATCTTGCAACCAAGTAAACTATTTAAACAAATAATTCAATTCAATATAGGAGGGGACTTTTACAAAAGCAAAAGTATTAGGTGGACTTTCCCGTAAAGTAAAAATATTGGGCGTGACATGTCCCCCCAAATATTTTTTACCCGCCATGAAATCACTTAATATTTATTCCATCAATCTATTACTAGACCTAGATTCACGGGTAATATTTTCCCCTTGGATAACCTTTTCGGAGACACCACAAATAAGGTAGGGTACAGCAGGTAATTTTAATTTTCTTTTCTTAGGAAAGAATAGCAGTTAGGCCTGAAGGTCTTGTTCATACTCATCAGGGGAAAAAATGTTCTTAGAAAATAAAATACGAATCAGGACTCCCATTTTCCATCCCGTTCAGAAGGGAATATATCTTTGTCTGACATCAGAATCTTTAGGGAAGTCATGATGTATAACACCATATCCCTTAGATTACTTTTATTGCATACGACAACGGTAAACGCTTTCCCGGAATTTTTTTTAGTATCGGTACGACACTTTTCGTAACACTTCACGCATAGATAATAGAAAAGCTTACAAAAAACCACACAAGCATTTACTATTTACAGTGACTTTCGTAGCGTACTTGACATAAATAAGAAGCTAATAACGAGCGCGACACCGCACAGTCACATGTACTGAACTGAACAATAGTGCTGTGTGCTAGGGTAAAGCTGAATGCTGGCCGGTATAGGGAACGAGTCAACCTTATACTCTATAACCTTGGATATAAGGACCGATCAAGATAAACATATAAATCTTAAAATTTAAAATTTCTCAGTGGAAGTTGGAGAAATTGTGGGAAGGAGGGGAGTGGGGAGCTCAACATTTCCAAAACTAATACATTCAATTACTTCTCTGTGTGGTAAAGAATTTAAATTCGTTAAGTAGTTACGGGAACCAATACAAATAAACATTTACATAGTAATAATAATGATAATAATAATAATTTAAAATGGCATTCTGAAAAATAGTGGTGATGGACTATAATAGAGAAAAAAATTGATTTGAGGTATAAAATAAATTTTTTGTAGATAGTTAGATATAAATCAGATCCCAGGTAGCTAAAATAATATTAGACTCTAAATTTCTCAAAGTGAGTTCGGAAAAGGGGGTTGGGTGATGGGAGGTTAAAAATCTACAAAACTAATAGAAACAACTACATCTCAGTGCAATGTGGTTAAAAATTGTAATTTAGCAGGCCAGTAAATGCACCACTCCAAATAACTATTATGTACGAACATTTTAAAATGGAACTCCAGGAAATCAAGGCGAGGGGGAGTTAAAAAAAACCTTTTAGGTGTAGTATAAAATTGAAATTTGGCTGGCAGATAGAATTACAACTATAGATAACGAATTGATTCTTAAAATTATAAGTGTTTAAATGGGTGTTAAAGAAATGATGATTAGGGGGGGAGGGGAAAAATTTCAAAAACTAATAGAAACAATTACTAACAGAACAATTTGTTTGATAACCTTAGGTGCTTACTTGAGTGATTCTTTCAAATTAATTCATTTTTAGATAGTAAATTTAAACTATTTCTTTTGGTGTTCATTGCAACAACAATGCCTTCACGTAAAAGAGCCATTGTTATCGTGCTTGCAGTTGTGCCCTAAATATAGGTATTTTTTAAGCTATTTAGATTTAGTTTTATTTATTAGATAGTAAATGTAAACTATTTATTTTGGTCTTCATTTCAACAATGTTTCCGCGTAGTCGAGCAAATATTCATGTAAAGATTGAAAATATATTTTGGTTCCTTCATATATGTAATATGTGGCTTCATCGACATAAAGACAAAGTTCTCGCCTCACACGTGTCTGAAATAGTGTTTTTGGTAACTTAGATCAGGCTTTCTCAAACTGCGAGGTGCGAGGGGATTTCAGGTGAGGCACAGCATCGTTATAACTGTGAACCAATTTTTCACTTCCTTCGACTTGCTAAATTCTGATTGACTGTAAAATATTAATATTCTGTTTGACTTATGAAGCAATAAAATTAATTTTGATCTTTGTATCTACATACATTTGTATGAAAGTAATTTCTCAACAAGTATGATCATTTGAATTAGAGAAATCGACTGGCATTTGAAAAAGGCCTTCCTTTGTGTTTTATAAAAACATAAGCTTACTTGAACCATCTCTGTGATAGGGAAAAAACCCATTCTTCCAAATGACATGTATATATTTTTCATGAATAACATTTCCGTCATAAAATGTTAAAACAAACTTGATATTTTATGAATGTTTTACAAAACTTTACTAGTCTATTCTTAATAAACTTCTAAATAGTTCCTATCATAAAATAAATAAATAAATGAAAAAATAAATGCATATTTTTTTATTTTAACATAAGAAAGTTATTTTTATTTTAAGAAAGTGAGGCTTAAAAATTACTTTTAATGTTCATGTAAGGCCCAAGTGCATAGAATTTGAAAAAAAAAACCTGGTTTAGATGATTCGCTAGAAATAAGTTAATTCACCCAACTTAAATGTGAGCCAAGACACCGGCAAACTCGAGTAGGCCTAAGTTAAAATAATTATAAAAAATGAAGGGTTGATTAGTTCATTTAACAAAATTAATAAACAAATATACGCAGAAAAACAGATAAAATATACTTTGGCACTGAAAAAAGTTCAAAATTCAAAATAATACAAAATTATTAACATGGAGTGGTCACATTTAAATACTAATTACTCAAAACGGGTACGAGTACAAAACTTTTTATTTCTGGTACAAAACGGTACAAAAACTAGTATAAAACCTTGGCAATGTAAAAAGTTCAACATACAAAAGTGGTACTACAGGTTAATGGACGTGCTGCTATACCTTGGGAAGTAGTAAATTGAGAGAAGACAAATGTATTTTGAAACGGTAGTATATACTATTTAACTAAACACTACACACCCTCGCCATCTAGTAACATCGCTACAAATCATAACGAATATTTCCGAAGACAGCACAAACACTTTAAATAAATGGCATAAAAATAAATTTTACGAAAAGTCATTTGGCCTAAAGTCGTTTGGCCTAAAGTTATTTGGCCTAAAAATTAAATTCACAAAAGTCGTTTAGCCTAAAGTCAGTTGGCCTAAAGTCATTTGGCCTAAAAGTCATTTGGCCTAAAAGGCATTTGGCCCACACTTTAAGCCAAATGACGGGTACCCCCTATTAAATCGTTTCACAAATCTTGCGAGTTTTTAGAAAGTTAAATATGTATTTTAAGATAAAAGCAGGAAGAAAGTCTGTGCGGTGCACCGTAAAAAAAATTATTCACACTATCCCTGTAGTAAAAATCAAATCTGTGAAACTCTCGTAATTTACCCTTTCATCGAAGTCCAGTCCTAGCTTGTATTTTTTTTCTCCTTTCGGTACTTAACCTCTTGTTACCCTGACACGGTAATATATAACGTTCGAGCGACTAGGACTTGGAAACAGATTAAAAACCAAACCAGCTCCGTATAAAAAGCATTGTGTGGTTTATGTTACATATAAAATTCAGTGACCCGCTGCTATAGCAAATTAATCAATTAATTAACTTCGGTAATTTTTTATATATTGTTTTTACTCTCTGAGAGAATCAAAAGAGTTGGATGAAATGGGGATGTGTGTATATATATAGTTTAAAAAAGGAAAAATGCTGTGTGTACGCAATTAAACTATGCAAATTGTAAGATAATCTAACATTCATTACACTTTTTTTTTCAGAAATGAATGAAAAGGATGGTACTTTTGTTATGTATAGAAGTTAATTAGAATTTTCGGGGCTGCATTATTCATTAAGATAGCAAGTTTTCGAGCAGAAAAAGTGATCAACCGCGAAGAATGGAGGTATTTGTTCTCCTCATGGATACGTAATTTATAGCTATTTCACGAACAAATGGCAATAATTAATTTATGCTCATGTTGGTAATATTGTTCGTGTGGTTAGTATGACCCTCAATATAGTAGTTGTCCGCATTAGTGGGCATGCGTAATAAAACGTTAAACTTTAGGACTTTTTTTTCTGGTGACAAGGAGTTCAGAGTTCAAGTTATGACCGTGTGTAATTAGAAATATTTCTACTAAAATTATTTACAACTCTTCCTCAACGCAAATTCGAGTATATTTCCCCTCAATTATATCTTTATCATCACTACCCCCACCATAGTAGGTTCATATGTATAGTCGGATGGGTTGTAAGACAAAAAAATCCGTTGTGGTTTGAATCCCCATCGTGTCTACTGAGGGTGGTTTTCCCTAAGGTTGTTTTCTACTCTCCTTCCATGCTGATGCAGGTAGATTACCTTTAAAATAGTTCCTTCTTCATACCTACTTCATTAGAATAGTTATCATATAGGAATACACCCTGAACAGGTAGTAGGACACGGTGAAAAAACTCATCTAAAAGCATATCAGGAGGGTTAGCTTTAAGGACATGCATGAGCATTCGTAGGAGAGACGGTTTATAACCACTTACGGAATAAACTCTCTGAGTGTACCCGGTTGGTAAGGAACCCATAATCAAAAACAGTTACCATTACTTAATAATAATAATAATAATAATACTTAGCACCGCGTCTTACTACCTGTTCGGGTTATACGCTTAAGTATTAATTACGCTAATGGATTAGGAATTGGGAGGGTTTGAATTTTTATAGGAAGTGAACCCGCATTTGCGTGGAGGGAGAGTGGAAAACTATCTAGGAACCCCCCTTCCAGTTCACCCGACCGAGATTCGAACCTCGATCTCCCCGTCCTCGGCGGTCGAGCTCAACACGACTAGCGCGTTAGCCAACTACGCCACCGAGGCGGGTGTTACCATTACTTGTTCGTTTGGTTTGATTTTTTTTTTTTTGCACCACGCTATATATCCCGTTCGTGTTATCCAAGAATAATTACACTATTTTAGATGCGTTGATTTCAAGATTTAACCAGTTTCGGTTTCATTCTAAGTACGCGTACATACAGAGAGGAACTGGTAATGGAAACGCAACGGGAACTGGAATTGCTCTTACATTGCACACAGAGTTAAAAAAAAATGTTTATGTTTATACTGTGTCAACTCTAAAGTGATAGCAACGCAACTAACGAGTGAAGCAGCAGCTAGAGTTGCTTCAGTCACAACATGCTGTAAACTCATCACCAGTTTCCTCAGTTGCCGACAGTATTTTGTTTTGATATAACTAGTATTCTCCAATTATGGCGTCAGAATAACAAGAAAATAATAAGTTCACCCAATGTATTGAAAACTACCGTGTTTAGATGATCACACGTGCAAAGGGTACTTCAACAAGAATTCAATTGAGAAAGCTTGCCATGAGGTAGCAGCAGAATTTAAATTAACAACTGAATACAAATATAATTTTATTTAAACACTAGAGTATATCTGTGTTTTCACTCGTATTAAAGGCGGGTAAATAAACTTTTTTATTCTCAGCGAATCATCAAAACTAACAAAAATACCACTTCAGACATGTATGAGTCGAGGGAATTTTTTTTCACATATCAACAACACCGCGCATTAACAACTGCCTGTAGCAAGGAACCAAAATACATTTTTGCAGTCCTTGTATTATTATTGTCTCCCTTATGTGGAGGCATTGTTGCAGTGAACCTCAAAAGAAATACATGTAGTTAAATGTTGTACAGCCCTTGTATCATGTCTCTTATGTGGATGCATTATTGCAATGAACACCAAGAGAAATAGTTTTAAATCTTTCATCAGGATTGCCTCTCTTACGTGAAGACATTGTTGCACTAAACAAAATTAATCACTGGAAATAAACAAATAGACAGTTGAATGTTCAGACAGATATAAAGTTTTATTATATGCATGTATAAGTTATATAATATATATACATATATATACACAGTAGGGCCTCCATATATTGAACTTCCAAATATCGAAATTCTCTATACATCGAAGTTTTGGTGAATCCCCTTGACATTTACAATGAAAACTCTTTCCGTGTATCGAATATTTTTAAAGACAAATCTGGATTTTCCCCTCCGTAATGACAATGCTATAAGAAAAACAAGTGAGGAAAAAAAATAGAAAGTGTATTACACAACTGTAAAAACAAATGAATACTCTATAAATATGATACTTTAAAAAAAATATGTTATGTTCAACATTTTTTGTTAATTCTTGTGTTTAATTACCTATTAATTTTGAAGATAGCATATACATAAATTAATGTGATTCATTTTAACTTCAGTTATGTATAAAAAAGAGTGCATTGATTATAAAATGTGTTTAAATACAATATGTAAAAAAAGAGATAATTTCCATACAAGATTTTTTTTTTTTTTTGAACCAGTGACTTCGATGTATGGAGGTTCTGCTGTAGCTAATTTTCTTTGAATTATCAGATTAAATTAATTTTGGTCATAATGTGTTATTATAATCTCTTAACTTATAAATTATTCCTTAAATAATAATTATAGGCATAGTACCCACAATAAGGGATATTACCCAAGTCCTGAAGTTACATTGTTTGTGAATGTGTCTTCGAGCAAAATCATTCGAAATGCTCAATTGATTTCCACAAAATATTTACCAAAGGTCCGTACCTAGATCTAGTTTATCACAAAATTATAGGTTTTGTTAACTTATAATAAAGGTCCCACGATGTTTGCAAAACAGCGTAATTGACCGTTAGGGATACTGAATTCTCATGGGTAAGGTATAGGTACGGTGACCATACGTCCCGAAAAAATCGGGACTGTCCCGATTCTAAGGGCTGTGTCCCGGCGTCCCGAATAACGACCAAAATGTCACGAATTGTCTGACTGATGAAAAAAATGTCTACAGTAAAGTAAAAAGATCGAAATCGTTACATTTATAATATTTTACTTTTATTGAGAGTATATGAATAAGCTCCGTGTGTTTTTGCCTTTGCACCGGTGGTGGTGGGGCGGCCGGTTGCTACCCCTCTAGACTAAGCAAATGTTATTCAATGCACATAGATTTTATACACCGAATTTAAAAATGGCAGCTTTTATAAGTCACAAATAGACATCCAACTTAAAATTAAATCATTGAATCAACTGAAAACGAGTAGAAT
>CABFWO010007856.1:0-14661 GCA_902155825.1 Timema genevievae | reverse complement strand
CCCCCCCCCCCCTTCTGAATCCGCGCTTGGCCACATAGACCAAATATAAAGTTCATTTAATCAAATTTGCTGGTGACGGGAAGGTCAGGGCTCAAATCTCGACCGGGTGTGTGATTTTTACCTAAATAATTTTTACCTCCTCCACGCGAATGCTGGTATATTATCTCTAAATTATTCCTTCCTCATTATTACCCCCATCAGCAGAAACAAAAAAAATTCGTATAACCTGAACGGATAGTATGAAGTGGGGTCCTTTGTGAACTAACTGATTATATCATCACACCGGTTTCCCGCTCACTGTGAAAGAACCCTCGCCGTAAAGCGAATCGCGGTCTCTTGTTCACATGCCAGTGCATATAAGAGCTTAAAAGCATATTTAATATATAATTTATTAGGTGAGATTTAGTGCTAGGTCTAAAAAACGACGAAAAAATAATAAATTAAAAATGCTATGGTACTGTATTGCTATCCTAAAAACCGCCGCACAACCTCAGCAAAGCAAGACCAAGCACTAATTATTGAAAAGAGCTGTATTATCGAAGCGTTCTAAAGCTAGGTACGCCTGTATTTGAACCGAATCCCATTGCATTTGCTATATGACGCCCTTCATACCACCACATGACCCTCTAGAGGGAGGGGTAGAAGACTACCTAGTTGAACTAGTTTACCTTCTCGATGGGATCTAGTTCAAAGTGAACTAAATGTGACGTGACAGTAAGCAATCTTGATTATTCGGCCGATCTCGGTCACTAAAACAAGGTAAAAAAAAAGCAGAAATTTTCCCACGAGATACCATATCAGGCTTGTGTGGATTGACATTTTCTTTCCTCAGCAAAGCTTTGGTATGGTATTAATTCTGGTTAGAAGGGACTTTTAGAAAATGTAAACTTTTTGCGATCAATCTAGATATTTTACTTAATTATTGATATTAAGTCATAGGTATTGATATTATCTATGAAAAATGATGGTTGCGGATCCCATGATTTTAAGTAAAAATAAATAAAAATTGTTGTGAGGACTTTTATAACTGTCAAAATAGTTTCAACCTATTTAAATCGGACTGTACCTACCCAATGGCACCAAACAATAAGTTTCATTGTCCCATTAATTATCTAAAATTATAGTACTAGGCATGGGTTAGTCACGAACTATGAAATTCTCATTTCAGTTAACTGAATCACTTTTAACTATTCACGACAGTGAACAGTTGTTCCCATCTCACGTTGACGTCCTGAACGACAAGACACCCATTCCTACCCGTGAGAGTTGACGTCACTCTGCGCGCAAGTGTAACAACAACCAGTTATATAACTATACAGTAAGACTAATTAAACACTTAACTAGAGCAAATAAATATAAAATAATGATGAAGCTCACGCGAAACAAAATGATTTCGAAGGTGGACAGTTTCTAGATGTTTCCCTGTTGCATCAATGAAGTTATAATAATTGTGTTTTACTAAGAGGTAGTAATTGGGATTGTAACACCTGCATCAACGTAAAAAAGGAATAGAGGCGAAAATTCGACCTCCTTGTCACAGGAAATTCAGTATATCTTGAGCCTGATGCCCTGGACCGCATGATCCTCTTTGTGGGTCTGTAAAGTTCACATTTTGACTTAAGGATGAGGGCGGTGACCCATAGGAAATGCAACTGAATTATCACAAAGAAAAAGAGAGAGAGAGAGAGAAATTATTCGTGGAAAACAACCCTCAATAAACCTTTTTGAGATTCGAGAGCCCAACTTCTAGCCGCCGGCAGTCAAGTGCATTGTGAGACCAACGACTTGAGACCGCTCGACCATCGCATCGGCTGTTTTATATATTTATACTTTATTTAGTAGAGAGTAGTGAAGAAGTATTTTAGGATTCTGGTAGGAAGGACGGTTTCTGACTGTACAAAAGTTACTAAAACTAGTCAAATCGTATAATCTGCAGCTGTCACTTTTGACAGATATTATCAATACCTATAAAATAACATGAACAAATAGTAAAATGTTATCATTTTTGACCGCAAAAACGTTTGTAATGTGTTGTGTTTCGGTGCTATGAAAGACTCACAAATTGTTGCTGATTTTGAATGTATGAAGTCTCGGTATTCTCTCAAATTTTAATAGATAAACGAAATTTGAAATTTATATGGATCAAATAAAAATGTTTCAATAAAGTCATTTGCTAGAAAGTTTAAATGTATGGATGAGAAAACCACAGCAAAAATCACTTGTTAAAACCCCCCTCAGTTCACTGAGCCAAGATTCGGAGCCTCCTCGTCAACAACTAACGAGAGCTATCTGCTCATAAAGGTGCGCTTGAACAGATGTGTTTCAGTGTCATATTCGATTTGATTAAGAATTAATTTGAAACTTAATTAAATAATACTGGTATCGCACATTTGTATAAAATAATAAATAGTTTTCATGGAATTACTTTGAAATATACTATTTGAGTCTTTAAAATAAGAAGATATTTCTTATATCAAACATTTTCTTAGAAAACTCGACTCTCGGAACTTTCTTTTTTTAGAATAGAACCGTTTTATTTACATTGAAACTAAATTTAAGCTTTTAGGTAACACTATTCAATATAATTGTACCAAATCAATTTTTCTTATTTTATTGTAAATAACAAGGGTTAATGCTGGTGTGTTACGTGTTACTTAAAAAATTCACCTTTCTCATCCTTTGAATTTAAATTAGTAAGAATGGGAGAGACGCGTATCACTAAAATACAAACTCTCTTTAATGATATAATTGAACAGTAAAAAGATGTAAAACAACATGCCCGAACTTATTCTCTATTCCTCATCCAAATCCGCAGGAGAAGTTTAATTGTGCCATTTTATAAACGAACCCTCGGCTAGCATGAAGAGTAACAAGCTCACCTTGCGATACTCCACGATGGCGTGACTTACAGGATAGGGCCGTGGTGTAATCAGTCAAGGTAAGATCGAGTTCCACTAAGGTGTAGATTATAACACAAGGTCACAGTGTAATCAGTCAAGGTAAGATCGAGTTCCACTAAGGTGTAGTTTATAAGATAGGATTATTAATGTAATAAGTTAAGGTAATGCTGCTACCTTGCTTGGCTCCACTATTGTGTAGCCTAAATAATAACAATAATTAATATAAATTGCGTGTATTTTGAAACTAACACTCAATTCCAATGTTAAACTTATCATTCCCATACTTAATCATTTACTACACTCCCTCCCCAGTTTCCCTCTCTTCTACCCACACATCCTCTTAAAAAAAAGGGGGGGAGGATAATTATTTGAGAGTGCCGCTGTTTCTAGATTGTATTTATTTTCACTTTTTGTTCTCGCATTTTTTTTCAGTCCTTACCATCCCCCTCTTGCACAACCCAATAAAGTCCAAAAGAAACATACGTAGGGCGGTTCTTTATGATTTGCCGATGTTGGAGAGAGGGGGCGTAGAGAAAGTTCTCGCCCCTCTACCCTCTCAACAGTTTCTTGACCCGCGGGGTATTTCTCATATTGGGTCGTATTTCCCGCGTTATCGGCGGCACAGGACGAGCCTCGTGGTTCCACCCTATATTAGATCCCCTTTGATGGCTCAATTACTTACACTCCTAGCAGGACCTCTCTTTCTCTGTCCTTATCCTTTTCTCTCGCTTGCCTTATTTATTCGCCCTCTTTTCCTCTCTTTCACCAGTCTTTTTTCTCTGTCCTCTCTTTCACCAGTCTTTTTTCTCTGTCCTCTCTTTCACCAGTCTTTTTTCTCTGTCCCCTCAATTTCTCTCATTTACATTCTTAACTATAGCATTTTTTTAACCTCTTCCTATCCTGTGCCTATTTATATGCTTACCCCTCTCGGTTTTTTCCTTTACTTTTTTTTTTGGCTTAGTTATCTCTTTGTACCCCTCTTTTGCCGCGTTTTGTCTCCCTCGCTTTCCTCCAATTTTCCTTTGCCTATCTATTTGTCTTTCATTTCCCTTTCTATGTATGTCTCTCTTTACTTTTCTCGCGTCGTACCTTTCTCCCTTTGCCTTTATATTTTTATGATTTTTTTAAAATCCTTGCATATTTCACTTTTTTATAAAAATAATGAGGCTGAATTATTTGATGAAAGGAACCCCCCTCCCCAGCTCTCTTTGGAATTTCCTCCCAAGCCTGTGCGCCACTTTTCAATATTTAATTTAATTCAGCGCCGTGTCTTACTACCCGTTCGGGTTATACGCTTAAGTACTAATTACGCTAATGGGCTAGGAATTGGAAAGGTTGAATTTATAGGAAGTGAACCCGAATTTGCGTGGAGGGAGAAGGGAAAACCATTTAGGAAAACCTCCCTCAGTTCACCCTACCGAGATTCGAACCTTGATCTCCCCGTCCTCGGCAGTCTAGCTCAACATGAAACTAGCGCGTTAGCTAACTACGCCACCGAGGCGGGTTCACTTTGCAATAGTTTTTGTCTACTTTTCTCTTTGTCTTTCTACCCCTCTGAATAGTGTTAAGTGAATATGATCGCTTGTGCTAAACTCCGGCTAGAGAATAATTTATAGCTGTTTTGAATGTACAAGCCCGTGTCCGTGGCTATTTGGTCAGCTAGGCTATCTACAGTTTCATAGTAACTTGGTTTGAGACCAACCAATGCCAACATTTGTTTCGTATTTCCTTGTGTTCGTTTTACCACCCATACACTCGGATTTTTTTGGCCAACGGTTGGGCTGTAAGTTAGTTTGTAAGTCGTGTTCTAATATAGCCCTCTGTTAAGAATGCACAATCGATTAATCCAGACCGTATCGATGGGTATGCGGGCTAAAGGTAAGGCTCATCTAGTCTTGTTTGCCGGTGATGGGTAGGTTGGAGTTCAAATTCCGACCTAGTGCACTGAAGGTATTTTCCCCCTAAATGGTTCACAACTCTCCTTCCACGCAACTAGGGTACATTTTATCTAAATTACACCTTCCTCGTCCCTTCCCCATTAGTGTAGACCTAAATATGTGGAGAGCCCGGAAGGGTAGTGATAGTGAGACTCATTGGAGAAAATAAATAAAATAATAAAATTTAACTTTTTTATTTTAATCATTTGTGATGTTAATCATTCCATATTATTTTTCGTGAATGCTTTGTAAGACCTTTTGACCTACCCTTGCACAGTGTTGTCACAATGTTGTCACAATGTTGTCACAGTGAGTTTCCCGACTCGGCTATTTCTGAGATAATTATGCGCCCACGACTGTTTTGAAGGTGTCTATGACTAGTGTGTGTGTTTGTGTGTGTGTGTGTGATCTCTTCGCTCACAGTAAAAACCAACTGTTGTGAGTACGACTTACAAACTCACTAGACAGCCTCACTGCTGGATCAACTCATCCAACCGTGGTTGGTACAGTACCAGACCTGATACGCACCTGTGAAACATGAAAATGAAATAATTTGGTGTGATAGGGAATAATTAAGGTTAATTTATCACTGAAACTTTTAAAGACAGTTTGGCAAATTTAATTTTTGAAGTAGGGACCCAATTGTTTTATCTAGAATTCGTGCGATTTTGGGCACACATACAGACTTGTTTTTAATATACCCTTTGGTGGGAATTTAACAAAAAAAAGAAGTGAAAATAACGATTTTTTATAACCTTGCCTATAAAATACTGTAAAAATACACATTTGTGGTCTGGAAAACCTTGGAAAAGTCAGGAGATACCTAAACTTGAAAAGTGTATTAACCATGAGGTGGCCTATGTACTAGTGGATCTACGTTTAGGCGTGTGCTTGAAGCGATGAAATATACTGACGGTTAAAAAGGGCTAATTTATCCAGTTTAGCTGAAATTTTCATTTCCATTTTAGTGAACAAAACTTCCGGCACACATTTCTCTAGTATTTCCTACCATACTCATTTTTCTAAGTCTCATTTTTAAAAAATATTCCTCTAATAGAAAAATTCTCTCTAAACGGCAATACTTTCTTCAAATTCATATTCGTTTAATCTAGTCTAGTTTGACTATCCGGCGATATGAAGGCCTTGGTTCGAATCCCGGTTGGGGTATTCAGTTTATTTTTGCCTAAATAGTTTCCCACACTCTACACGCAAATGCATGTACATTTCCTCAAAATTCTACCACGAGGATGGGCAATCTGCCTAAGGACTTAATTTGTTCCACCACTGCGTCTTATTACTCGTCCGGGATACACAATGACAAACCAGATGAGGCTGACGTTTGGTCTGCGTGCTCACCAATTGCTCGAAGCTGACCAGTGAGTTACGCGTGTAGGAGTCCCAACGCTCGTCTGCGACTGAAGTGGGACGACACAAGTGTTTCAACCAGAGTAATGGGCCTTGTTACATCCTCGCGTCTAAATTGTGCCAGGGTTGTTAGCGATGTTAGCATGCGCGTCACTTGTCGAGAATGTGCACAATCTAATAAAGTCGCCTTTCTTGTCAGGTTATTCAATGGGAATACCCAGTTTCTTCTTTAGATGTGTAATGTTTGTGTTTCTAAAGGACAATTACGGTGACTTGGGATTGGACCTTTTCGACATTTGAAAATATATGAATATTAGTAGTTCTTTATACAGTAGACCTCGCTCCCTATATTCCAAAAATTCTTGCATGACGTGAACAATTTGATAGATTTATTTTCACTTTGCTCGAAAGCCTCTTTACGTTTACGAAATATACGTGGCACACTATTAAATTCAATTTCAAATATTCCATCCAAATTTCCACAATTTTGACTTATGTATAGTAAATCACTTCGAACTACCTGTTGTGAGATTGACAATTCCCAGATATTGAACCACAGTGAGATACATTTAGATGAAACAATCTCATTACGTAATTAAGTTTTTAACCAAACAGATCAAGTTTCGAGATTTTGTCACCTGACCACTCCATGTAGCAATGGCCGCGTGTGGTAACTGATAAGGTAGGTGGTTAGACAGGGAGGGGAGGGTTTCGGTCAGTCGATGACAGGCGCGCCCTTGGAGGTCTGCAAACTCTGTATGCAGAGAGAGATTACTGTAGGACCTTCCTCATCCTCTCAACTCTTCTCAGCGTGGCTTTGATAACCTCACAAAATGTCCGACGTTGCCTACTTGGTGAGTTTGAAACTATTTTGCGAAGCGGGTTGCATCTTAACTTGACGCACCTAAACACTATCATACTTAGAGGCCAATGTACGAAATAGAAAGAGAGGGAAGAAAATGAGTGAGTCACTCACCCTGTGAGGCCTTTTGTTTATTTATCTGATGAAAACCGTTCACCTGTTCCTCTGACGAGTTTACACGCACTACTATTCTATTTGCGTCTTGAAAACATTGACTTGCTTTTTAAAATTATCTTTTTCTGGTTTCTTATTCTAGATAGACATATACTACCATGGACTTTTTGATTTACAACCCTGGCAGGAAGATTCCTACAGGCCATTTTTGTGACCATGTCACATGGCCTGAGTGTAGATGATTTATAAAATACGCTTACGAAAAAACAATTTGAAGATAAAAATAATAAATTTGCGACAATGTAAAACTATTTTTAGAATTATTTAAGGTTTAATAGTTTTAGTTTGAACGTTATATATTTAAAACTCGCTGAATAAAACTTAAATTCATTGGAACATCACAGATAGGCAACGTTCTTAACCTGCGCGAATATCGCTAATATTGATATCTTCTGAAAATACACTTGACATTAAGGGGCTGCCAACTCAAGCGATGAGACGCTTTGCACACCTCTAGATTGTTGTTCCAAAATGAAGATTAGGTCTAACTATATCAGCATTCTTACCAAGGGATTAAAATATATTCATACTGTATAAGATTGTACGTTGTGTATTACAGGATTATCTCTGGAAGGACCTTTAATAGCGATTGAAAAATTGAAGTGTGGTCGCTGTATTTAGTTTACAACTGTCATTATAATACTAACTGTCAAACGTGACAGTTGCGTAGCACATTGATTGACGTAAGTCGATATGAAAGTAGGCTGGCTACCTGTTTGATAGATGCTATGCACCTGAAGAACAGGGTAAACAAATATATTTTTGTGTCTGAAAAATTCACCAAAACACCCTTAGAAAAGTACTGGGCTATTTGGGAAATTTAAATGTTAGTTTTAAATACTAGACGTTTGCATAGAAGACAAAGCTAAATGAAAAACTATACACACTGAAACATTGAGTTGCTTAACAACTGCTTACATTTCCACATAAAAGTCATAACTTTATAAGTTATTCTAAACACCAATAGCGTGACTTTATTATGGTCACTTTTATGAAAATTAAAGTGTATGAAAAAAATGAGAATTCCTTATTGAAAACACAGGAAATTTTGTATTAAGAAAATAGTGGCAACCCTGCTTTTTTGACAGTAAAGAAAATGTTACTTCAGTTTAAAGCCATAGCAATTGTTCTTAGCAAAGGGCTGTTTAGCAGTATTTAGCAGAAATACTTTGCGGCAGTAACTTAAATACCGTAATTACATCATAGTTTTCTCTTTAGATTGATGGCCTACTTTATTCACCACGAGGTTGCATCTCTGTGCTTCATAAATAATACTTCAACGTACATTTTTAAAACAACAATACTGGTTTTTGTCATAATTAGCTGGCAAATGTTGTCAAGCTTTTCAGAAAATGTGTTACACGTGAGCTCTTCTTTTAAAACTGGAATTTTTTGGCTGAAGAATAATCAATATTTGTGTTTTATTAAATAGGCAAATTTAATTAATAATTACATCACATTTGGTAGATATGTTCACGCACCGCATTCCAATGACCTCGAAGCATCTTTAAGAAATTGTACATAATGCTCTACCGAAATTGAGCTTATTTAATAATTTTTAGCATTTTTAATGTTTGAGGTTCGATAAAAAAAAATCAGTTCTGGTAAAGCTTTTTCACTTCAATTGGTCAAGTGCTATTTTTTTTTACTGGGCAAAGATTTTGCTATACAGGAATATGACCTGGCCAAGAACCATTTTCACATGTAGTCCTATATCAACCTAAGATTTGACTATGAATGATACAGCCGTCCTTTAGATCCCTGGTTCCAAAACATTGAGGCCACAAAACCAGCCGCGCACCAAACGCCAGGCCGCCTTCCTTTTTTGGAGAAGTCGGATGAAAATGAAATGTTTTCTCTGCGAAATATATTGAAAACAGTTTATATGTATCCTTACCCTTTATCAAGAAATTGACTTAGAATTTGGTATCTCCATAACGGCTCTCTAGTAATAATTTAAATATGTATCTCCATATACGGCTCTCTAGTAATAATTTAAATAGGTATCTCCATAACGGCTCTCTAGTAATAATTTAAATAGGTATCTCCATAACGGCTCTCTTGTAATCATTTAAATAGGTATCTCCATAACGGCTCTCTAGTAATAATTTAAATAGGTATCTCCATAACGGCTCTCTAGTAATAATTTAAATATGTATCTCCATAACGGCTCTCTAGTAATAATTTAAATATGTATCTCCATAACGGCTCTCTAGTAATAATTTAAATAGGTATCTCCATAATGGCTCTCCTGTAATTATTTAATTCCCTTACGACAGTGTTCGTTTGAAACCCTTTGTTAAAAAGTCATTGTTTGACGCCCTAGTTACACTTGACTTTATGAAGAGCTATACAGTTTTTTTATTCTTGCAATGCAAACAACTTCAATAAAAACATGTCCCTTTTAATTTTGTGCAGGTCCTCATATACAGGATAAAGGGGGTGACGACGTACTTGAAGAGGTAGTCTCCGGGAAATACTGCCCGCTCTCTCCCATTCATCACCTCTCCCGGTAGATAGCCTGACATGGAAAGGGCGTGTGGCCCTTAATTGTCAAAGTGTGTCCCTCCGGCAGAGTCCAACCCATCTCTTCCGACGCAAACATTTCATCTTTGGATCCTCTGGATGTAAAGCTCGAGAGCGCGTTCATTGATCTTTAGTTGGCGTCAGGAAGTACGAGGCTGAGCTAGATGTATTACTTTGTAGGAATGTTTTTTTTAGGGTTAACAAACACTGAATAACATTTTAGACCCCTTTCCTTTTTCCTTTAAGCTTGAGTGTATGTTTGTTACCAATCCCCACAGCTTAGTGAGCAGCGAGGCCGACTACAGGTAGAAGACCCTGGTTCTATTCCCGTAGCTAAGAGGTTAGCGGTGCAGATTACTGTTAGAAAACCCTGGTCTGATCTCTCGTTGCTTAGCTATACACGTTTCACATAACTATATACGTCCTGTATTTATTTAGCTATGCTTATTACCACCCGTCCGAGCTATCCGCATATATAGGTTTATATTTATATGTATACAGGATGTCTGAAAAGTTATTGTGCACTGAATTTACTAATTGTAGTAATGCATTAATACATAAATTTTAAATTGCATTTGAATGATATGGGAAAGGTCTTTGTCAACATGTAGAGGTGTGTGCAGGAATGTCTGGACGTCGGCGGGGGCCATTTACAACACATCTTATATGAACCATGGTAAGTATAACTGTATTATTACATTACTACAATAAGTACAGTCAGTGTACATTAACTTTTTGGACACCCTGTATGGATACACGCTTAATAGGGAAGAGGTTAGGAAGGTATAGTTCTAGATAAAATAGACACGTATTTCCGTAGAGGGAGAGTAGTGTGAAACCAATTAGGAAAAAGTACATATCATTATACCCGACCGGAATTCAAACCCCTATCGTATGAGATGAACATTTTTGTCCACATGACAACCGATACCATGTCACAAGTTAACCTCAATTATTGTATTTTTTCTAAAGGTGCCGCCTACTTGTTGGTACAGATCCTCACACTGCTGTGTTTCTTAGAGGAATGGTATAGTATATGCCATAGCGTTTTACCTGAATGACAGTTGAAAAATCATATCTTTAGGTTTTGGCCTGCCAACACTTGTAAAATATCACTGTTTTGTTGTAAATGAAGTTTTTTAATTACATGCTATATTTTACATTTAAAATAACGTAAACTTAAGTTTTCTCATATTATTTCATTACTTTGAATAATTTATTTTTATCCAACTCGAAACAATATTTTAAACATAATTAAAAGTGCTTATTCTTTGTTTTGGAACGTTAATGATTGTGGTGTAATATAGTGCATATATCAATACCTTTTAATAGGGCCATCGTATTTAGTTAGAAAAGAGAAAATACTTGTCATTTTTTAAAATATATATAATACATTATTTTATGATAATTTTATTGTATTTCTAAATATTTAACTGTATAATATATTTTTATCCACTGCGTGGGTGCACCATTCTAAATAATTTGCTTGCGTCATGATCAATCACATGGTTTAAATTCGTCGGTCGCCATTTTGAAGTTATACTTGCTAGACCTTTTGTGAAAGTGCTAAGAATAATATTTTCTTAAGTGGAATAAAACTATGAATAAGCTGTGTGCCCGACATCAAATAAATATAAATAAAATTGGTCTAAATTACTGTGGGTAACTATCACATTCATACATTACCATATGTTTTTATTACAGTGATCCAAAGTGACAGATGTCAGCTGTTGGCGTAGGAATACATTAGGGACTCTTTTGAGCTGTCATCCAAGTAAACTCGAATGGTGAATGTATATTAGTTCTAAAGCTTTAACATCCCTTAAACGATCCTCAATTATCTATTAAAAAAATATGTTGTGACCTTGTTAAATCAATTTGTTTGAGGAAGGATAGATCTAAATTTCTCAAATTTACGTTAAAAAAACACTTCTCGTGAAATGTTTAAAATGAGTCATTTACTTTTGTTCTTACGTTAAAAAAGTATCAAACTTCAAATGTTAAGTTTTTTATTCGAAAGGAACATGTTTATACATTTCAACTCCATTTTAGCATGAATCATGTTTTGGAATAACTAGATGCATCTTAAATAATGTTGGATTTTTTAACGTCTTTGACACATTTTAGTGCTTCATCAGGCGGTGCCCTTAATCTACAATAGTACTTTTTCTGTTATAACTCAACATGAATGGGGAATACAGTGATATGCACTGTACAGAGAAGAAAATCACAATACAGACCCAGTCGGTTTTCAATCTCGTAAGTCTTGAGCTAACCTTGCTTGTAAGAAACAAATGCTGTCCACATCACGTCAAGATGTTTCAGCTGTTGATATCGCTGGGAGTAAACAACTGAGTATCTGAACGCGTGTAACTCGGGAGGTGAACATTGCACCCATGAAACAAAGGCAGCCGGGGCTACGGGTCCTTCGGGCGTGGGAGTTTCCGGAGTTTTATTGTAACCTCAACGGTAAACACACGCATGATCATAAGATACTCTTCCGCCTTATTAGACCTTAACACTGCACCAGGGGTGGCCAACTTCTGAACCTCTCAGGGCCAATAAATTGTTCGGGTTATACGCACAAGAACTAATTAACGCTAGTGTGTTAGGGATTAAGAAGGTTGCATTTATAATAGGTGTACCCGCATTTGTGTGGAGGTAGAATGAGAAAACTTCTCGGTACATCCGACAGGGATTCGAACCCTGATCTCCTCGTCATGGGCAGTCCAGGCTATTGCGAGAGGGATGCCTTAGACCATGTGGTTCTCAAACTGAATTCCGCGAAGGGGTGTCAGGGGTTACGTGAGACGGATACGTAATGGCGGTAAAAACATTATTTATGCTTATAAATCGAAATTCATAAGCATCCATCTCATTAGCAGCATATTCAGTTCAACGATGAAAATAAAATTAAATGTATTTTAAACATTATTAGAATCTAAAATAAAATAATGATTAAAGAATGAATAAGTAAACATTACATTTTGAAGTTATAAGTTATATTATTTTTCACTATTCAAAATATGTAACATAAATGTAAGAATTAAATCAATTTCGTTTTAGACTTAATTTATAACATAAGCTTACCATTCAAATATATATTTTTAGTTAAAGTTCAAAAACTTGTAGTAGAGCTGTAGAGGGAAAGGAGCTGGAACATGAACACATAGGGGTTCCTCATTAGGTTTCGTTGATTTTATAGGATTCCGCGTGAAAAAATAGTTCAAGAGCCACTGCCTTAGACCAGTGGTTTTTAACCTTTCATTACTCGTGGACCCCTAAATATCCTAAAATAGTGGCTTTATTTACTGATTATAATAACAAACAAATACAAATAATAATTACTCACCTAAATATATTTAATGGGACCTCTACTGTTGAACACTTTCCACTAATTTGTCTATTCTTGTTTCAATTGTATTATTTATTGCTAATCGCATCCAGGAGTCGATTTCGCTGCGTCGTTTTAATATTTATCATTGTGGAAAATCCCCTTTCACGTAAATAAGTAGAAACAAAGGGCAGAAAATTTTGAATGGAGGTGGTAAACAAATGGGGATTATTTGTACTAACCGTGATTTTTATTATCCGTGCTTCTCTTCCCCTCCATTACCCCGGTAAATCGAGAGTCTACTGTACTTACATGCTTTCGATCATCGAATTCTTTCTTCCAAAACGTAAAATTTAAGATAATTGACTTCAATAATAGGCAAATAACATTTTAAATTATTTTTCCGAGGCTCCCCACAAAACCTTTCTTGGCACCCCGGTTAAGAATCACTGCCTTAGACCATTCCGTCACCGAAGCGGGCTTGTTATTATTATTATTATGAAATATGGGCATATGGGCACTTGGGCAAAGGCGTCAGTCTCTCGTCTTGTCTGGCTTTCTTGGGGTTTCCTGTCCACCCTACATTCAAAAATCTAAGTACGGTTCCTTAAAATTTTCCTTTTCTCATCCTCACCATCATTGTTGGAAATATTCGGATAGCGTGGATGGTTGGAGTCCCTACTTGGTTTACGGTAACTTTGACCTTTTCTGACACCTCGAAATTATCCTGAAGTACAGGGTGGCCCACGGAAAAGTATCCCGCCTCACTCTGAATTGGAGGAGGTCAATCCCTTTCCACCCCGTCTTGTGCTTTAGACAAGCAGTTCACTTGCTCATTCTTCATGTCACAATGTGGGTGGAAGAGGATTGACCTCCTCCAATTCAGAGTGAGGCGGGATACTTTCCGTGGGCCACCCTGTAGTTGGGTATTCATTTGCCTTACAACCAGTGTTACCAACGAACATATAAGTGTTGTAGCTAGATTAATACCAGAAGTCGCTAGATTGTCGCTAAACTAAAAACTAAATTAAAGTTGTCAGATTTGTCGCCAAACCAAAAATGTATACATTAATCTGAACTGAATGTAAGATATATCAGTGGAGTGCGGTGATCCCCGGATCCGGAACGATGTCATTGTGATTTGTGAATGACAGATAGTGAGATCGATAGCTTAGGGCTCTTCTGTAGACCGTTCTTGCAGTAAGATAGCTCAAAAATAAAAATTCTACATCATTCATATTTAAAACGATGAACATGAACTTGACAGAAAACAAAGGAAAGTCGCCAGTCGCCAGATTTTAATCGTTCGGCGCTAAAAATGAACATTAGTCGTTTCAGACCCGTACAAGTCGCTGGTCCTAGAGACAAAGTTGCTAAATTGGCAACACTGCTTACAACTGTGTTGTACGAACTTTACCATTTCAAGCCCGTTGACATCGCTTGTCAAAAGTGACGGAATAATCCAAAGCTGTTTCTAGCGGGGATGTCACGGTTCCTATATTTATCGATTCTGATTCGAAAATGTAACCTCGATTTTTCGATTCCTTGACATCTACAATTTCT
>CABFWO010007855.1:11568-22013 GCA_902155825.1 Timema genevievae | reverse complement strand
TTACATATGAATATAAATTTGTTATGTATACAACAGCTAATAATGGGATTAATTGACCATAAATTGAGTAGTTTCTCTTTCAATAACTTTATTTGCGAAGCTTCGTAATTGTCAAAGCCAAGTCTAAGCTGATTAGCTAACTAGGAGTAATTTAATACAAAAAAGTTTTTTAAAGTTCAAAAATCAGAATGGATAATATATAAAACACATTAAATAAAAAAAATGTATTTATTATTTTTGATGTACAAATACAATTACAAAGTAAAAACTTGAACTTCTTGGTTAATACACAAACACATCAGTATTTATACAAAAATGAAGAAGAATACGATTAATTGCGCTCTGTTTCTTCCAAAGTTTGTGTTTTATCCTTGACTACATTGTTCCGGATTTTACTGATAGCAAAACTCTAATGGCTCAAGTTACCTTTGAACATAATTTATTCTTTGTATGCAATTCCTGTTTCCTCCCTAGTTAGTTAATCCTCACGTATTTCAAAAGTTTGGACTTTTTCCGCATATTTAGTGACTCCAGTGACTTATCCGTCTATACATTGGCACAGGTTGCTGTGGATAGGACTTTCTTTTTGTCCTGTTAAAGATTCTTTGGTTTGATTTTGGTTATTTTGAAAGCCCTGTCTGTGAATGCTACTTTTTCATAAATTTTTTGTCTGAAATCATGTGTAAGAAGTACTGGTAGATAATTTGTAGTTGTAATTTGTAAGTGTGCAAATGTGGGATAGCCTTGCTAACATTAGCAGGGAAGATAAAAATTGGTTTCAAGCACAGACACTTGATTTATTTACAAAATTTAAAAAAACAAAACTAATTTTAATGTTACCTATTATGTTATTTTGCTATTAAAATATTCTGTTTTAAATTATCTAGTGAAGGGGCTATAGTTGCTAGAATATTCTACAATATCTGTGGATGTGAATGTTAGACCAAGTTTGTGAATAGGAATAAGGGGCAAATGTGGATACAATTTTTGGTACGGTAGGGTTGCTTTTTCTTTTGAGTGTACTCAGAGGTGGAAGCTAGCTATTTTATTATATTTCCCAAGTAAATTTGTTATTTGGGGAGATTACACTCAGACTATTCTATTAAGTGTGTCAAAGATAAAATTAATAGACTCATATTTTATTAAAAATTATTGAAATATAATTTAAATTAGTGTTAAATGTTTTGAATTCAGTAAAAATTTAGTATGCTAACTCTTTGAAAAAATTCACTGCAGAGGCTTTTGACTAAATTTTACCTTGAGTGAACGCTCATAAACGTAGTAATGATATTTCTCACAAACATACAATATGGCTATTTTTTTTTTATATTTGTGAATAATTTTGCTCATATTTTGTCATGACTCTTAAAGCATTATCTGCATGTTCTCTTCACCAAATTTGGGGATTCTTCTATCTCAGGACCTGTCCACTTGGTGTGGATATTCACCTAATACCCCACCCATTGATACCCATACTATGTTTTAAGGAGGGTCCTAGACCTCGGAACTTGTCACACCTTGGAATTGGTCGAAGACAGTGAATAATTTAATTCAGACCATTTTGAAGTTAGATTTATTTACCTGCTTTATGAATGTTAGTTCTGGTTGATCTTGGTACAAGCAACCGTCAAATTAGAGAAGACGCAAACCTTATCGCTAAACCCGCACGCACCCTCCAACAGACTTGAAAATAGTCACCAAATATCGTCACCACATTAGCCGGTACACAAAGGCACAAATCTTTTTACCAAGAAACACTTAGTTGCTTCCAAGTGAACAGATACAGATCAAAATAGCACATTTCCAGCACAAAACACACCATTGTCTTGGTTTAGGTCACTTGTTGATCCACCCATGCTTCGACGAGAGGAAAATACCCCCTTTCTGTTCGAGAACTCAGTAACTAGTCCAGTCTAGCCACAAGACAGAGTCAAACTCCAGACCTCTACAAAAATCTTATGTGCAACCAGACACACGCACAAACAAGAGTTTGCACGGTGGATTGCCTAAACCATGCAAGTGAGACCAGGAGAGAAGACTCTTTGAGTACAAAACTCTTAGAGGAGTTACAGGAGCCATACACTGACACGGCTCAGTAAGCCACGGAATGACCATTTTGTTGCATACATGCTCCAAACCCGTAACTTGTTTCATCACATTATAGTGTAATTGGCAGTTGGTGATCAAAGAATGCCAATACTAGTGCTGTTGTAGTCATATTTTTGATCAAGATGAATTAATGTTCATGCTTTGTTTACAAATATAAAGGAATATGGTTTTTGGTCAATTCTCTAAGAGAAGCTTTTAATTCCGATGCATGTGGAATAGATCTATTCAGATATTTGACAAATTTGAGAAAATGGAATAACTCCTTTATTGATTGTAGACATTGAAGGTCTTCAATGACTGATGAGCCTATCCTAAACTTATAGGTATTTTTTCCACGACATTAACCCCCTTACCGAAAGGTGTTGAGAAGGGGCAAAGTTCAATGTTTGTCTCATCCAAGACACTGTGCCAAACCCATTTGTCTTGTCTACAACAAAGAAGACTTTGGTTATTGAGTTCAGCCAGAATTTCGTCAGGGAATGAAATGAGGGTGTGTTCTTTTTCAAGAACTTTATTGATGTCCTTTGGTTCCAAACATTGGTGAAAGTTTCCATTTCCCTTCTCCACTATGACTATTGGATTGACCCACCTTGAAGGCCCAATGACCTAAGAAATCACTCTTCAATATGCTTAGCCCTCAGATGGTCATGCAAGCTAGAGGAATCCTCATAGGAGGATTAATCACTGGGTTGTGATTAGTTGTCACTTTAATGTGATATTTTCCTGAAATGCGACCAACCCTTTGAAGAGGTCACTACTGACTAATTATCTTCTTTTTCTCCTGGCTATCAATAGATTGGACTGTCACTAATCTTTATGAGACCCAGATTTTTAGATGTAATTTTTCCTAAAATTGGGACAGCTTCAACATTGGCAACTACAAATTTTATGATTTCTCTGTGATTGTCCCATAGAATGCATTCAAGATCAGCAGTTACATTTTAGAATGAAATTTGAAACCTTAAGCTGACTTTTGTCACCACCAATTCTATTGAATTATTCACATTGGTACCACTGTCAATCTTGAACACAACCTCAACCTTATCGATGTTTAGAGGTTCGATCCATGGTGTGCTTCTGTCAAACTCGACTGCCAACTGAGGAACATCCAGCAATAGATCCATGAAATAGATTGCAAAACATTCTGGATGAATCACTGAGACCATCAGTTGGTATCTGATCAGTGCTATTATTAGGTCCATATGGTTCAACTTCCTGTTTTTCATCAGAGGGCAGCATTTACACAAAGTGATTCATTTGTTGACATCTGACACCCCCCCACCCCCACCCCTACCCCCCGAACCTTTGGGCACGAATGTCTAATGTGCCGATAGCCACAGCGATTGCAGTCAAATATTTTTAACGAATTTGCCAGGGCATGTGAGGATAATTCTGGTTGCTGTACACGGCCTCGTCACGAAGGGGAGGAAGTAATTAGTGATAAGTAGAGTCCAGATTTACAAAATATGTAACACTGAATAAACTTCATTTCCCCACGTTAATAATGCATACACATTATTGAAGCAAAATTCAATATTATGGCCTCAAATTTCGGAAGTAACTTAAGTAATAGAAAAACACTAGTCTTAATTTAATCTTATTTGGAAATTCCACATCAATTTAAGCTTTGTAAATAGATATTTCTTAGGGCTAGGTTTAATACCACTACCTTAATCCCAGTAAAGAAAATACATTATGTAGTGTGGTTCAAAGTTATGTTATAAAGTACCTACTTAACCAAAATGTGCGACAAACCTTAAACCATTCATATTCTTTTGCATTAAAACCGGCCAGTGTTTATTTATTTTCCTTATAATAGGACGCTTTCAACTCCCCACGGACTTTGTCAACTTAAACACACTTGAGTCCGTGATATAATAGGACGCTTTCAACTCCCCACGGACTTTGTCAACTTAAACACACTTGAGAAACATAATTATGTCTCAAATATGATTGATAACATGGCTGTACCATATGCATGAATTTGGGATTAAAACATTTTGGAAATATTATTTGTAAAATTTATAACTAATGATTTTTTTTTAAATCAATGTTATATCAATCCCTTTATCTACGATTTTGGTAATCTACTTAAACTTCTACTTGGGATTGAATTTGTATTTCAAAGTTTTTGATGGTATTTTAAATTGATAAGATATTTCACTCTAGGACATTATTTAGGCCTATTGTTTGATTAACAAAACCAAATCCAATACAATGGTTCAATAATATCCCCCACCTCAGGGCATTACATTTAATAATTTTGGGTTTCCATTACAAGAGCAATGTTCTAATGTTTTGTTTTTGAATTCATGTTGTTGTATAGATGGACTCTTTTCAGGTGCAGGGCGAGTCGTCCCATCTGGTCATCTAGCTACATGCCAGGAAAGGGGCAGCTCAATTGGCTTGCTGCATTTGTGGGTTTCTTTAAGTCATTTTGATTTCTCGTTTTATTTAATATCCTATATAAACTTAGGAATGATTTAAATATAGTTTTATCAAAGCTCATTTGAAATCAACCCAGACGATTTACTTGACCCAATTCTATTTTATATTCTGTTCATTTATTGTATTAAAAATTGGCAAGGTTGGATCAAAGTTGGCTTGCTTGATGTTCTCAAAATTCCCAAAATTTCGAGATATTCTTCTAATCCAGGTCGGATGCAATCAACCTGGTTTCACATGTTGTCACTTTTAGTTTGGCTATCCTATTTTCTCTATTTAAGCAATTGTTGGTGCATTTTCTTAAAAAATAAATATTCCTTGTCTTGTTTCTTTAAAATTAGGTTAAGCTGTGGATCCTTTAAATGAACAGTAAAGCCTGGAATACAGACTCTGTATCTGTAAGGTACTTGCTGGTCTGTACTACTTAACGGTGCTTAACAATCTCACTCGTGGCTAAACAGTCTGTATTCTTAATCATGTGACCATGGCAACCAATGAGAAAGTCTTTAACCTCGACCAATACTGTTTCAACACTTCGAAAGAAAATTGTGTACAGGCCTAGTGAGTAATTTGGTAGCAAGGAACAAGCAGATATTTCAGTGAATCAATATTTCGTTATAAGAAAGTAAAAATAAAATTAATTTTTTGATAAATAGACCTGAACCTGTGAGCTAAGTGGATTTACAATAAATATGTTTGATTAATGTCTACAATCACAGTTAGTATAATTACAATAACTTGAAAATGAATAAAACATACTATGTAGGCCTACCAGTATTCTGGACGTAAATTGAGCAATGGATTCTTTCACTCCCATTCTTGCTTTAATTTTTATACACACCCACATAGTTTTTTAACTGTGGTTGGTAGTCGGTATAAACTCAGTCGCAGAAAGTTAAAGTTGATCCAACTTCTACGAAGTCATAAGTACTAAGGACTAGCGGATAAGGACTTTGGTCAGAGACATCTGCTGCCGTGGTATCGATTTCTTACAGATCACTAAGTACCTTGCAGGTACAAAGTCTGTGTTCCAGGCTACAAGCATCAAATCTCTATTTTTTCCTTATTCATAGTTTCAATTTTATTTTATTTTAGATACGTATCTTATTTATAGGATCCAAAGTCACTTTAGTTTGCATCAGACGTGCATATCTTGAATGTGGGTCATTTCATGTAAATTCATTTAACATTCAGAGGAAAAGGAACCCATCCTATCTTAAATCTTGGTAAAATTTGGCACATAGTATCTTTGAATGGTTTTATGACCATGTTTAAAATTTTAAGACAATTTAACCAGTAGTTTCCAAGTTATGGAGGCCCAAATATAACTCGAAAGGTCTAGGAAAAGCTTTTGCGGCAACGGTGAGCAAAGTAATGACAGTGTGACATAACATAGTGCTTATCTCGAGAGCTAGAAAAGTTAGTGAACTTTTTTAAATCTTCTTAAAGATAAATGTTTTTGAGTAATAGATTGTACTCTGGATTTGTACAAAACATGATGTTTAGAACTCGCTTGAAATAAATAACTTACAGGAAATTTCCAATAAAAATATGATTCAAATTAATTACTATTATCAAATAAAGCAGAGGTGCTAACATGTGTTTTTCCCTCCCTCAACATTCACAGAAGTACACAAAACATCTTTGGTTTACTTTGTTGAAAATATATAAACTATCATCATGAAAATTTAGCCTAAAAAAACTGGTTACCAGGTTAAATTTCCTGCTCCAGCTTGATATGTTTATCTTTCTTTTGCTTACTGAAGGCATTTGGGATGATTTATTCTTAAAATACTTAAACTAAGCTGAGTGAGTCATCAGTGATCCTGTTGTACCACTCGACCACCTGCTTGACCAGGTGGATGTGGTTCATTGTGAAGTTTTGCATCAAGGATAGTTTTGACACATCATCATCATCATCAGTTTCCAGCCTATAACCGGGTAGTGCTTCCATCTTCCTCTATCCTTCCACCATGCTTCCTCCTTTAATTTCTTCCATTCTTCTCTCACTTGAACAATTTCTGTTATCTGCTCCTCCCATCTCTTTCTTGGCCTCCCTTGCGGCCTTGTCCCTACAAACCTCATTTCCATCTTTCTCTTTGGCATCCTCTCCTTCTCCATCCTCATTACATGCCCATACCATCTCAGTCTTGCTTCCTCTACTATCTCATGTGCTCCAACATCCTCATTACATGCCCATACCATCTCAGTCTTGCTTCCTCTACTATCTCATGTACTCCAACATCCTCATTACATGCCCATACCATCTCAGTCTTGCTTCCTCTACTATCTCATGTACTCCAACATCCTCATTACATGCCCATACCATCTCAGTCTTGCTTCCTCTACTATCTCATGTGCTCCAACATCCTCATTACATGCCCATACCATCTCAGTATTGCTTCCTCTACTATCTCATGTGCTCCAACATCCTCATTACATGTCCATACCATCTCAGTCTTGCTTCCTCTACCATCTCATGTATTCCAACATCCTCATTACATGCCCATACCATCTCAGTCTTGCTTCCTCTTACTATCTCATGTACTCCAACATCCTCATTACATGCCCATACCATCTCAGCCTTGCTTCCTCTACTATCTCATGTACTCCAACATCCCTTTGGTGGCCGCATGGCTTAAGGCGTCACCGCTTGCAATAGGCTAGACTGCCGATGACAGAGAGATTGAGGTTCTGATCTTTGTCGGGTGTACTGAGGGTGGTGTTTAAAAAAAATTGTTTTCCATTCTCCTCATTGTAGATGTGGGTACACCTCCTATAAATATAACCTTCCTCATCCCTAATAGGCCAAGCGTCAGGTATTTGAATTTGGTAAAAATCTGCATAAATCTGTAAATTATCTTATTCACCTTATTTAAAGGTCTCTGAATAACATACCAAGTTTTCCCCTTCCTATGAGGTCTGAGTTCGGCGCCATCTTGGAAAGATGGTGGCAAAATGAGCTTTTTCTTGATTATCTCATCAAACGTTAATTTATCATAAAAATAGTCACTATATATATTATACAGGATAAAATTCTCTACAAAAAAGGTCTTGTACACATTTTTCTTAAATTAAGTATTTTCTATTTGGAGCCTCAAAAGCCTACGATTTTCACTCATCTGCATTCATTAAAGGGGTTCCAAATCTAATTTTTAATTTTCACGTTAAATGATCCGTTATTTTGGCCACTAAAATGTAACCAGGGCATATGTTACAAAAGATTTATGTTTTATAACGCTAAAGAAATAATATTTATTACTAAATGTTTTTTAATATGCTTATTTATTTTCACAGCGCAAGTTAAAACATTTACGGTCATAGAGTTATTTTATTGTTTCCTTTATTCCGCTCATAACACACTTGGGAATACGAGGGAAATAATCAGCGAACGTATTAAAACATATTCTTGTTTTTATACTCACAAGACATATTTGACATATTCATGTATTCATACTCGGTTCCACACCACCTTGAGGTATATGGCGCACTTTTTTTATGTGGTTTCCCCTGTAGGCCTAACTCACTACAACACTTTTAATTCAATTCTATTCTCTTGTATGTTGAGGGATGATGAATGTCTTTGTTATCCACCTCCTCAATCTAATAACTTTATTCATCGTGATTTACCATGTCCTCTTCATGTGCTATATTTGTGCATGATTGTCCCTGGCAATAAAAACAAAGAGTGGAGCATTGGAGAACAACTTTACGACAACTGCAAGCTGCTCTGCAGCCTTTAATACATTTACAATCTATGGTTTTAAGGAGTGCTTGTGGAGTAAGCCGTAATTTGAGTTTTTCCAACCACAAACTAAGCGATTTTGGTTGTTCCCCTACCATGTTTGAATTTGTTGGTAGTTCCTGAGGAATGCTGGCATGCAGCTGCCCTGAGTGGGAGATAAAGATGCGAGGTTGAAAGTGTTCTTCAACAACTATTTCGCGAACAATTTAAAACTTAATTTGTTCAAAGTATATTCCTTGTTCTTGGCTCCTTAAAGGGTTACAATGAATCTTTGGCCTGCCATGTCTACATCGGCCAGATGAGCATCCTGATCATTGAAAATTTGCACAACTTCTTACAATTTCTCGGTTTGTGTTTAAAAGTTTGACTAACTTTATTTTGCCCTGTCTGAAAAACAAGGAAGCTGTGTCACAAACGTATAGGGACAAAATGTTGTCCTTTACTTCTTTAGGATATTTGAAGCTGCTAGAACATTCAGGTTGTGACACAGACTAACAATATTTCACGCAATTTTTTCCTCCCCCTCAAACTCTAAGTTAGTGAGAAGATAAAAAATAACCCGTAACAAAAACAAAGTCATTCATGGACACCTGCTTTAAAGGCTAACAAATAAGTCACAGTGTATGTTGATTTAATGTAAATGTTCAGTTTTACTTACACATAAAAAAAGCACTTAACGTTTATTATTGTTTGCGGCAACCGAAGCCTACCATAAGGGATAAGAAAGTGAAGAACTCACTAGAATTACTGTAAAGGTTTTAACTTAAATAAATAGTAATATTATAAAAACATTGTTATATTTTTTTATGGATTATTTAATGTTAAAATTGAAGGATTGGTTTGGGAACCCCGTTATTGTGTGCAGTTGTGTGAAAAGCTTAGGCTTCTCTTAGCTATAGCATGAAAATACTTCATTTTATGAAAAAATGTGTAAAGACCTTTTTTATAGAGAAATTTATTCTGAATAAGATATATACTAACTATTTTTACCATAAAATTAACGTTTAACAAGATAATTGCGAAAACCCTCATTTCGCCGCCAATATGGCACCGAACGCAGACCTCGTAAGAGGGGGAAAACTTAGTAAGATCATTACAGATATAATATAAAGCGATTAAAACACTTTGCAGATTTCCAATAATTATTTCCGAATTGGGGCTTATTTTACTCCCTGGCGCTTGGCCCATAAAACCACAAGCATAATTAGTACATGGGCATACATTTCGATTGGGTAGCAAGACGCGGTGCTAAAATTAAATTAACGGTTCATTGTGTCATAAACTGGTAAAGACAAAGGGATTTATGAATGTGGTGGCTCTATATAGTGTAGCCAAAGAATTAATATCTTGGCAAGTGTAATGTTCTGAATAATAGTTATGCCTCATGATAAATAGTTAAACGACCTATTATCTTGATATCAAAGCACGGACAATTTGATACTCTATAAATAGTATACACTTTGTTCAATGTAATTATAATGTAAATCTAGAACTTGTTAAATGAGATCTTTGTGCTCGTTCAGCTCAATTTTCGACACTCAACATTGTCACAGATCATACATCGCCTCACGCTCTTCCCCTGTATTGCCAACTTAACACTCCACTATTCCTCCCTCTCTAAAAGGCGAATATGTAAACCTCCTTGAATGTCGCTTCTTCCTCTGCGGGCTGGACATGTCCGTGAGGGACTTCCCCACTCTGTTCCCTCAGAGATAACCTTGCTGGGATGGACCCACGCTCATTTGAGTCCAACCAAACTTTTGGGGTCCTACAAAGGCTCCCAGCTTTTACTTCTATGTCGACATTACGGGGTAAGAGTCCTGCCATTCTCGTTGCTACTGAAGAGCAGGGCCACACCTTTCACATGCCTGGGCAAGAAAGAATGTCTGAGAGACATCTTCAAGGCTGTTTCTTTCATTTGATAAACTGGAAGGTGCTCTAGGGTAACTATTATTTTTTAAAAAAAATCTAACCCTCTCCCACACAATTACTACGGTTTAACTTGTCTATTCTATAAAATAGTGTCTTGAGCTCATATCACAAGTGGAATAGTGGTTTTCTAATCCACACCTTAAAAAAATTCCGATGATATGATGAATACTGAATACGATGAATAATATTCTTTCGGGGGGGGGGGGGGGGGGGG